>JAYXIM010036094.1:0-12654 GCA_037575425.1 Anastrepha fraterculus | reverse complement strand
ATATAACATAATATAACATAACATAACATAACATAATATAATATAACATAATATAACATAATATAACATAACATAATATAACATAATATAACATAACATAACATAACATAACATAACATAACATAACATAACATAACATAACATAACATAACATAACATAACATAACATAACATAACATAACATAACATAACATAACATAACATAACATAACATAACATAACATAACTTAGCATAGCATAACATAACATCGACGACTTTATCGCCCACGATCGCATAGTGGCTAGGTACCTAACACAGCACAATTATGGGAAACTGAAGGTTGTATAGCACATCTGAACCAGCTTGCATGTAAGTCTTCTGAATGGAAGGGGCCTTAATGAACACTCAGCTGTTAAGCATTTGACTTTAACTTCATCCTTTATCGAGTTTGGCGCCACCTCGATACACACCTACCTCCGTTCCTTGATCCAACTTCGATCTCGATATGTGGAATTGAAATACGGGAATCGTGTGGCATACTACAATACAACTTTTGCCTATGCGTTTATCTAAATTTATCAAATAATTAGCATTAATTAAATCTAGTAATTCTAAGTACACAAATTCAGTTGATTGAAATTTTCTTCGCATCAAAGGTATATAAAAACAAAATTGCACAAAAATTTGCAACTGATGGCTGGCTCCCTTATTCTCTGTCACTGATAAAGAATATTCATAGTATCTCTCGAGAGCCGCTACATTCACAACGTGAGCTGCTCAGAGGCGTCTTAATTCCAAGTTCCGCGTTTTCACCACACATCTACAAATCCATACTTGAACTTGTTGACAACACAATCATATACATATACACACATACATAGAAATACTTGTATATATGGATATGTATGCTTATTCAAAAATATACAAATATACTGCCGCATTGATAATCAAATGTGATTCCCACACTGCTCGTACTTCGCTGGAACGTTTACTCATTTTTAACGGTTTTTTACGGAAGTCCCCACACGCAAAAAATTGTGCATAAAATATGAAGCTTTAAACGAAGTTAAAATACATTTAGGGGTTCCCCACTGGATCAAAAGAGCTGAATAGCTCAAAACAACAGCAAAATACACTTGAAGTAAAAGTACTACTAAAAAGGTAGAGCAAAATTCGGCAGAAAATCTAACGCAGTTGTAATGCAATATCGCTTTATATTTTTATCGCTATGTTTATCAACGCGATCTCATACGGATGTAGGCCCATATAGGAGAGAGCTCAGAGTTATCTCCCATTATATCGGAGCAAGGAGACGCTTTATCAACATTGGTATTCAACCTAGTCCTACACGCAGCAATAACCGAAATAAATCCAAATGGGAGTATATAACAAGCCGTTCCTGCTTTGTGCATATGCAGATAATATACGAGGTGTGTTCAAAAAATAAGGTGAATTTTCAAATTTCGACTTTCGATTCTTATTTTTTTTATATTGGTACACTCGTCTCGAAGATATTTTCATGGTTCTAGCAATATAGCATCGTTTAGTTTGTTTGTGAGGGGCATAAATAAGACAAGTGTTTTGCGTGTTCGGTGATTTTCTGCTATCGAAGAAAATGGATCAAAGAAGTTGCATCAAATTTTGTGTAAAACATGGAATTAAGAGCTCAAAAAGACTTGAAATGCTGACAGTGGTATACGGTAAGACTACACTGAGTCAAAAAAATGTTTGCAAGTGGTACAACCTCTTCACAGAAGGTCGAGAAGATATGAATGACGACGCTTGCTCTGGACGCCCCAGCACATCAACAACCGATGAAAATTTCGAGAAAGTGAAGAAAATTGTTATAGAGAATCGTCGAATCACAAGTTGCTGAGGATGTCGTACCATGCGATCTTTTCTTAAATTTTGGGCAAAAAGTGTGTGGCAGCGAAGTTCGTTCCAAAATTGCTGAATTTTGACCAAAAACAACGTCGCATGAGCAACACTCAGGAATTGTTGAATGACGTCAACGATGGTCCAGATTTGCTTAAAAGGGTCATATTTGGTGACGATTCATGGGTATATGGTTATGACATCGAAACCAAAGCCCAATCGTTGCAATGGAAGAGTCCAGGAGAGCCAATACCAAAAAAAGCACGCCAAGTTCCATCAAATGTCAAGATTTTGCTCACTGTTTTTTTCGATTGCCATAGCGTAGTGCATCAGGAGTTCTTACCATAAGAAGGTACGGTGAATAAGCAGTATTACCATGAAGTTCTGCGCTATTTCCGTGAAGCAATACGAAAAACAAAACGCCCGGAATTGTAGTAAAAAAATGCATGGCTTTTGCATAGGTGCATTATCTCCTCACTTAATTTTGCTTGTGAGAGATTATTTGGGAAAAAACAACATCGTTATCATGCCTCAGCCACCGTATTTCCTCTTTTTTCTATTCCCAAAATTGAGGAGACCCATGAAAGAACGTCGTTTTGTGACGATTGAGGAGATAAAAAGCGAATCGCTGAGAGTGCAAACCAAAAAGTGCATAACAGAACTGCTTCGAGGATTGGAAAAAACACTGGCACAAATGTATTACAATATATCTGAGGGGGACTACTTTGAAGGAGATAGAATAGAGATTGATGAATAAATAAATATTTTTCGAGAAAAATGAAAAATTTACCATTCTTTTAAACACACCTCGTAATTTAGAAAATGCGAAGTTAGGGTTTTAGGTGGAGAGATAATTTGTGTTTTACTAAGCGAATGCCCATTGGGGCAATGAATCAAACTCGTCCATTGTGATGCCATACGGGGGAAAAACAGAGGAAAAGGAAAAACCCGAACATGAGGAAATAAGGAAAAAGAGGCTTTGTATTCGAGGATGATGTCCGTACGGTGACTAATTACATTGCGTTAACCGCTTCAAGCGGCCGCCGTAGCCGAATTGGTTGGTGCGAGAATACCATTCAGAATTAGAGAGAACGCAGGCTCGAATCTCGGTGAAAGACCAAAATGAAGAAAAAGTTTTTTCTAATAGCGCTCGTCCCTCGACAGACAAGGGCAAACCTCCGAATGAATTTCTGCTATAAAAAAATATCTGCCGTTCGGAGTCGGCTTGAAACTGTAGGTCCCTCCATTTGTGGAACAACATTAAGGCGCACACCATAAATACGAGGAGGAGCTCGGCAGGGGTGTACGCTTCAATTATATATACATACACATAACCGCTTCAAGTTGCTGATGAAATTCACCAGGTGTGTAATGTTTAAACCTGCTATATTCGCAGGTGTAGCAAAAAAGTGAGAGCCCATATATCTGAATCTTAGGACGACGAGAGCAGTAGGCCCTGAGATGATTCCACTTCATCCTCCAGACAGCTTTTGCAGACAGGACTTGAGGTAATCTTAAGACTCACCGCATGGATACCTAGCGGTCAATGACCGGTAAGGACACCCACCAAATTTTAGAGCTGTGGCTTTGTCAGCCTCAGAAGTTCTCTCGAGCGCCCCCGACCTACGCTTGGCCAGAAGAATATCACGACTTTGCATGTCTACGCACTAACCCAGCGCTCGCTGAGTTGGTACGAGGCCCATCTTTCCAAGAGCAGGCCACAGGTCCTCAAGAGAACCGCAAATACTGTTATTGCGCGGTGAAACCGTCTCGGGTATACCCTGTCAGGCCAGTTCATCAGCCCAGTAGTTTCCCGCTTTGCCACTGCGACGGGGGACCCACCTGAGCCAAATATCGAAGTATACGAATACAGTCGACGGAGATGCTTTGGAATTGGATGGAAATCTTTATTTTGGCTTTACGCGCTCCGTCGCTTGTCTGTTGGCTTGCTTGTATACTGCAGCTATTTAGTTCATAAGTGTCAAATATAATTGACGTACGACGTCATTTGCAAAAATAAGAAATTTTCCGACAGGATGACTAATTTTGCGCCACCTTGTATGTACATCCCCGCGATTTAACGGAATACCGTTTTTGCAGAATTTGAATGACAACGGAGTTGTGCCAAAAAGTTGGCGTCCCATTTTAAGACTTCATGGCATGATAAAGCGAGAAAGAAGGTGGGTTATACTACATTAGGGTGGCTATCTCATCTTACCGAGAGCGCATCTAAGCTGTTTAGCCTATTTTATTATTAGTCTAAAAATACATAGAAGGAATTTCCGCTGTTATTGTTTGGTTGAAATATTTTTGTTTTTCTTGTTCACTCCTCTCGGGAGCATTGGGCCTCGACAAGACTCAGCTTGCGTTGGATTCGTTAATCAATATTTGCTTTCTGGCAGGGTAGGTGATTAGCCTGCTGCTACCAGACCTAAGTAGTGGGAGTGCCCACCTGTCGTTCCTTGGGAACAACGCCTTCTAACTGCTTGTAGCGCTATCTGTGCTTCAAATTTTTCTGTCAGAAGGATCGCACAGATGGTTGAGGACTTCGCTAAATTTTGGTGTGTCTGCGCTATTACCTCTTGCTGACGCCACTGATGCAATGTGTAACTGTGTGTTTTTCTTTGCTGTTGCTTGCTTTAGCAGCCACAATGCAAGTAATGCGCTGATGAAGGATAAGGTTTTTGGGGTTGAGGAATGCATTTTTTTTTGCAATATTTACTATCGTCTATTTAAAAATTGTGGACGTTGTGTTGGAAAAATCTAATCTAAAAAATTCTAAAAATCTAGTTTTTGAACTAAAAGGAAATGAACACAAAAAAAAAACTAAAATGTGGCAAATGTTTTCTAAAAGCCCAACTTTCTATGCAATTCTAAAATCACATGTCACCACTTGAACAAGTTATATCGAATTCTTTTAACACTCTGTTGGGCACCCGGTCTGACCAGACTGGCTTTTGATACTTTGGGCGTGAAATTAACATATTTCTATTATAGCTGACGACTTGAACTTCCTAAAATTAATGTTCTATCGATTTAAGGATATAACCTTTTAAAAGGAACAGGACAACGCGAACAGGACGAAAAAAGTTCAGACGCGGGTGCCCAACCGAAAGTTATAAAAAAGGTGTCCAACGGAGGGTTAATCTTGGTGCGCCACTCCATGTTTTAAATAGGGATGCGATGGATATTTTCGCATAGAATTACCTTCTTTCTTTATTCATATGTTTTTCCAATAAGAGGCTCGGAAATTTTGTTATTTTTTTAGTTTTTTTATTGTAGTTACATATTCTTTGCACATTATTTTTTCGAAAGTTTTTTGCCCGTACTAATTCATCATTTCGAAACATTCAGTCCGTACACAGCGAAACTCACACCAACGGGTAGCTCGCACTCCGAGCAATACCCCCATAGTTGACATGACGCGGCACTCTTATATAACCATCCATGCCCCAACTAACACCCCACGAATTCTTCAATATCCAATAGTCTGTATTCGTCACATTATCTCGTCCATAGCCAACCAGCAAGTATCGCATGATTTGGTTGGCCTTCGCTACAAGCATCGTCATCGAAAATTCCCTGCCTATAGAATTGTTGGCGCAGACAATGGGAATTGATTTTCACAGCAATCGGGCCCACCGTAGCCACAGCAGCCAATAGATTGTATTCATCATCGGGTGTTAGTCGGACAAAACCTTTGCTGGTCGCAACTATCGCAGACGCATCAAACAAACATTCCGGCCCTAATTGCGCGCGATATGGATACACAGCTGCTGAATTGATGCCACCATTGTCGCGCACATACAAGAAGCTGCGTTCCTTAATGCCACCACGGCAACCCTTATTTCCATAAGTAATAGTGCAGTCTATTAGGTTCTGCTCCGAGAGTGAAATGAGTTTCGACGTTTTGCGAAAATGTTGCCCTTCCAAAGCGCCAGTGGCAGAAAAAGCCCAGCAAGAGCCGCATCGGATCTACATAGAAGGTGAAGTGGACAAGTAGTGTTAAGAAAAATTTTTAATTTGTATATGCGTAGTTGTAAGTGTATGTGTATGTGTATGTATATGTGTATATGTATGTATACTTTGCTTTTTGATTTCCGTTACAGCGCCCAATTCACGCCAATCCACTGCTGCTGGAAATTCAACATTGGCTGGTGGTATAAAGGTGGCGCCTTGCTCAAATACACTTGGCAGACTATTTATTTATCAAAGCGAAAATATTATATTTTTATTTAATTTTAGATTTGACGATGGCTAAAATTCGACTCACTCGTGGATGTCCTCGTTGCCAATCATCAAACTAGCAAACTCCTCTGCGCTCAAGTCGGCATATTCATTTACACCCAACTCAAAGTTGCTGAGTCCCTTTGTATAGTTCAGGTTGTGTTCTTCAATGAGCGCGAAATTTTTCAGAAATACGTCTTCTCTCCTGCGTTCTTCGCTGTCGGTTTCATAATGCTTGCCATAAACTAACTGAAACAGAGAAATATTTTGAAAACTAGCTGGTATACAAATATTAATATTATGAATTTTGCAAATATAAATTTTTTTCTTTTATTCCATTATTATTCGTAGGTTAGCAGCGCGAGATATTGCAAAGTTTTGAGTATTTATTTATTTTTTAATTAACATTTAAGATCACTTGATCACAAAATATCTTTTTAAAGACAGCTGAAGTACAGCAAGGATATCAGAATGGACATCAGAAAGAACGCTTGCGCTTGTCCAAGAAAAAAAGGATTTAATGCATATCAATTTGCCCATCAGTGTTGCAAAGATAAGAAATGATAAAACACAATTAAAAGTAAGATTCGCTGAACTAAATAAAAGAAGCGAACGAAGCGCTTGAGGTGACAAAAGAAAATTGACCCAAGAACTAGCAGAAGGCGTTAAGAAAGTGGCCGAGACTCACCGAATAAAGGATCCAAAGTAACGAAGCGGCTAACCACCAAAAAATTATTACAAGTTAACCTCTGAAGGATGATAATACAATTTACAACCAACAACGCATTACAACCAACAAAGAAGAACAAATTAATATATGAGCGAAACATAATTTTTTTTTGCGAATGAGAGGGTTTAAAATGCCCAATGCATCTTCAAAGCTGCCGTCGCAGCAATGTTATGTGCGCAGAGTAAAAAACTCCCACGCGTTTGGAACCGTCGCCCACCCTGGAACCACTTTCGCATTACCTCAGAGTGGCGTTCCATATTCCCCATTACAAAGGTCTATGTGCTTGAGTCCAGGCCCCGCTTTTTTATCCGGCGAAACCACTAATGATCTCCCACGGTTCTTCGCTGCTTAGTGTCTAGTAGATTACATTTAGTGTGGCTATGTGACTGAGTGTATTCTTCAGCGTTCGACGTTCCTATTTCCAACCCATGGATTGGAAGAATGTATGTTCAGCGTCATCCCCTTATATGCATTTGGGGTGTTCGCGAAACATGATAGAGAGAGAACCTCAATCGGCGACTGTATTGTTCACATCGAAGCGGAAGGCATCAACAGTTTCGATTACACCTATTGTAGACTTTCTACGTCCAAAGGCGTGTTGTCTTGTGATATGTTGATGAGAGGTTCGAGTTGCCTTTCCCGAAAAAATTATTATCTAAGATTTTTATTGCTGCTTTAATTCCTGCCCAGCAGAAGCAGAAGGACCTTGAGAGACTGATAAAGCCTCGACTGGCCGCAATCATGGATAACGCCGGAAGACTATTAGCAAGAAAGCACGGTTTGGGACGCGGGAAGGCTACAATAGGGGTAATCGAAACTGTCATAAACAGCGTAGGAGAAGCGCAACAGGGTAGTATTCAATCCAGAAGCATAGTCAGTCCTCCTTGCCCCCTTAGATGTAAGAAACGCTTTGAATAGCGTAAGATGGGCGAACATATTAGCCACCTTGGAGCCCAGAGGGTTCTTGTTGTATAGACGTTACATCCAGAGCGGCACAAAGATCAATTGTCGGTCTCGATTTGTGGAACATTGGTTATGACGAGATATTCAATAAGAAATGCCTAATCGTACCTTTCTAATCGGATGCGCAGACGATATCGATGCAGTCATCATAGCATGAAACCTCGAAGAAGCTCGTAGAAAACTTAACCAAGTCGTGAGACGAAGACAAACGTGGCTAGATTCACGTGGCCTTAAATTAGCCACAGAGAAAACGGAGCTAGTACTTCTAACCAAGAAGCACATCCCGTTAGAAGTTGGCATGCAATCTTGCACAAGTGCGAACAAAAATATCCCGAAAAATATCTGACATCAAATTCAGATTCAAAGTGGCCGCGATAACCGAATTGGTTGGCACATGACTACCATTCGGTAGATAGCAACCTCGAGCACGAAACATCAAATGATAAAAAATGTTGTTTATAATAGCGGTGGCAAGCCTCCCGCTGTATTTCTGCCATAAATAGCTTCTCATCAAAAATTAACTGCCGTTCGGAGGCGGCATAAAACTGTAAATCCCTCCAACATCAAGACTCACACCGCAAAAAGGAGGAGAAACTCGACCCAAAAATCCAATAAAGAATGTAAGCGCCGCTTAACGCGGCTAATCACTTCGCTTTCATAGTCAAAAAATTTAATTTTGCTGAATAGAGTTAATAATAATTAAATTTAATCAAAATCACCAAACTGAGGACACTTCTCAGACTTCTCACCATAATTACTTAGTTAACACTAGAATGCCTAAGGAAGTCGTTTTGACTGCTTTTCAATTTCGATTAAAAGAACAATTGAGTATATAATGGACACACCTTCGTATAATTTTGTGACTTTTTGAACGACATATAAATCCTTTAAGGGGAGAGCCTGCTTTAGAGGCTTCACAAAAATTTTTTTTTTTTTGCATAAATGTCTTCCCAAACTATCCAAGAATGTGTCCTCAAAATTTCAGAAACAAATTCAAAATATTTTCGGAGTTACAGAAGAAATTGTGAGCAAGCGTCGAGCAGGTATAGGTGCGGCCGGATCGCTTTGACGCGCAAATTCTCGGTTTTTTATTTTTGCGATTTTTCCTAATTAGCGGGAAAGATAGGGAAAAAATTAAACGTCCCATTGAAACGAGATAACATTGATTGTATTCGGAATTAAATTCGCTTCTAGTTGAACCTAAAAAACCTTAAGAAAGTTATGATTAACCCACTTTTTAAACAACCTAAAGTGAATTTGTTTTTCCAAAAAAAATTATTTTTTTTAATGAGCGAAAAATTTTTGAATTTCTCACTTTTTGTTTAATTTTTTTGGTTTAACTAGAAGCTATACTATACCAAAATAGAAACGTTTGGTTTTTTGGTTTCACATAAAAATTGCGACCTGCATCTTTTCCGCCGCACGACACAGGCACACGCGAGGGGCCTCGGCAAAATGCTTGTACCAGGCATAATATGACATATATTTTAATGAAAAAATTTGAAATATATAACAATAAAACCAGAAAGTTTCGTTTCAATCGAATATTTCTTTCCTTCCCAAACAAATCCACGAGAAAATCGATTTTTTGAAGACTCTAAAGCAGGCTCCCCCCTTAATTAATCTTTGTAGTTGGCTTACTTCCTTTATTTCCGGTAAATGCAGTTTTTTTTACTTATGTATATGTAACTACCACAATTTATTTATGTTAAGGTAAATATGTGTGTATGTACCTTGAATTGTTGGAAATATTTGCTATCCACATCAATTGCGGCATTGCCTATGCCAAATGAAGTCCAAAAGCAAAACAAATAAAATACAACAAATCGCTTCATTTTCACCCACAAATCACTGAAATGCAGCACCAACCGTCGCTTTGCGTGTTTAATTACAACTAAATTTACAATTTTTTAGAATCTTTCAATATCTGAATTTTTGAATGCCAGCGACCTAGTCAATGACCTTTAATGGTTGGTTGATGAAAACTAGTTTCGTCAGCTGCTGCTACCTGCAGTTGCAACAGATGCATCCGAAGAATGCTGTAGAAGTAAAAGAAATGGGAAGAAAAATTATACCAACAACACCAAACATAACGAAGCTCTTTACAATAAATGCAACTAATTTATTTTGAAGCCGTTTCGAAGATGAACGGCGCGAAAGTAATTTATTGGATGTTTATATGTATAATCAAAAACAACTTTATTTATTTTGCTGAAAAATTTGTTGCTTGTTTAATAAAAGTATTTTTGTTTTGTGTTTGTAAATGGAAACAGGAAATACCAAATCAATAACATTCTTCGGCGCTTATAAAACGTCTAGAGTCCTATTAGATCTGAATGAAAATATTTTCCATTTCCAATTCGCCCACTAAAAAATGATGCCTCGCAACTTAAGGGGTTATATACAGTTAGAATTTTCAAAAAATCCATTTTGTTTTTATTTTATTTTCTTAATGTACATATATTTAAGAATGCACAGAGAAAATTTAATATCGTTCCGGTGAATATTTTCGAAGTTACACGCAAATTTGAAAAGGCGTTTCAGAGAATTTTTACGCTATGTAAAGTGCTTTCCAAACTTTAAACGCGTTTTTCTCAAAACCGTGTTTTCGAAGTCGGTGGACATCGAACCGATCGTCTTGAAATTTGAACACAACCTTCTCAGATATATTCTCCAGGTATTAGTCGAAAGAATAAGAATTCTAATGATTTTTTCTATTTTTTAGGCAACTTTTCGCGAAATTTTTTGTAGAAAATTCGATTCTTTTTTTCCTATACCCGTCATTTTATCAGAAACTAAAATTTTGACTATTTCTTCGATTAATACTTAGCTTTATCTATCCGCAACAAGAATCTAATTGGTTTTTCGATTTCAGATAATCCAAACCGAAGATATTTTGTCCACCACCGAACGCTGTTTTCTGGAGGACGCTTGGGAGATCATCTGCAGGAGCCGTGCACTTCAATATTTTCACTAACTTTATGTGCTATAATTAACTTTAAAATAGACATTATTTGAATAATTAAAAATTGTATTTGTTTAATAAAATCGTTTTTTGTAAAAAACTCTCAAAAAAAGTGATTTTCCAGGCTTACAAGTGTATAGGTATAACCCCTTAAGGAAAAAAATGCATTCATATAATTTATAGAAAATGAAAAAAATCGTTAATAATTACTATAATGAAGCTTAAACGAGTTACCAAATCGAATCAATCTTGTGTACTCTCTCGAATAATGGTTACAGTGCTGGAAAAAATAATAGGGACATACTCTCGCATGTATTCTTATAACCGGTGCGATGTTAACCACAGAATCGAAAGCATTATATGCGACATCAAATTACCTTCCGGTAGATCTGCAGGCAAGATTTATCATGCGAGTTACATCTTATAGAATTACAACACTAAAAAAATACATCTAAAAAATATCTCCTGTCAAAAAAATATGGGGAATTGTTCATTTAAAAAGCGCGCGTTACACATAAGTCTAAATTTTTTTGCTGGAGTGTTGGTACAACTGTCCTCTATAGTGTCGCAGAGTTTGAGTGAGATCTGTCAATTAGCTTGTTTTGGGCATTTAATTTTATCAGTCAAGCAGCAGGTGTGCTCTGCGATTTTCACTATGGATAAAAATGTCGAACAAAGAATTTGTCTTAAATTTTGTGTGTTCGAACGGGATTTCGTGTGCCGAATCATTGAAAACATTGCAGAAAGCTTATAGCGAGTGTGCTTTACCAAAAACACGGGTCTGCGAGTGGTATAAGACTCTTGCAGAGGGCCGAGAAGTCGTGGAAAATTTGCCCCAATCTGGTCGCCTATCAACGTCTTCAACGGATGAAAACGTCGACAAAGTCAAGAACATGCTGCTGGAAAGCCATCATTTAAGTTTGAGGGAGGTAGATCGTGCCATTAACGTTCCTCACGAATCAATTCGTAACATTTTACTCCATCAATTGGGCATGAGACTCGTTCCAAGAGAGTTGAATTTCTTTTAAAACATTCATCGGAAGAAGGTGGCTGAAGACATGCTTGAAGAAGTGAATTCGGAACCAATATTTATCGAGCGCATCAGCGCATCATAACAGGTGATGAGACGTGGGTATATGAGTTTGACATGCAAACCAGTCATCAGGCGGCTGAATGGTGCTATTCACGGAAGCCGAAACCCAAAAAACCACGTCAAAGTCGGTCAAAAGTGAAAGTCATGCTACTCGTTTTCTTTGATTATCATGGAGTTGTGCACTCGGAATTCATTCCAAATGGTTCTACGGTAAATAAAGAATATTATTTGGAAGTTACGCGACGCACATTATAGCGTAGGAAACGTCGAAATTTGTGGAAGGAAAACTCATGGATGATGATAACGCACCGCCTCACAAGGCTCATATTGTGAACGCTTTTCTGACCAAAAACTCGGTTAGTCACCGTAAGCATCGAACAACCACCGTATTGACCGGATTTAGCTCCCTATGACTTTTTCCTTTTCCCAAAATTTGAATTGCCACTCCACGGACGTCGCTTTGAGTCGATAAGGCCATTAATGAGAATTCGCTGAAGGAGCTGAAGAAGATCTTTTCAAACGCGTTTAAAAGGTGATTTGATGAATGTATTAATCATTGGCATACGTGTATTGCTTCGAATGCCCCCTACTTTGAAGGCGACAAAATAAATTTTGATGATTAAACATTTATTTTGCGTTTTATTGAACAATTCCCGGTCCTTTTTTTTGACAGAATATAGAATAAGAAATGAGGAGGTTCCATGCATTAGCGTTATCGCTTTGTTCACGTTACTGCAAGGTAGACGGTTCCAGGTTCGATTGAACACCCAAAGGTAAAATCTGCTTAGTTGCATATTTGCGCTTCAAGGCCCATCGAATTT
>JAYXIM010036093.1:0-16465 GCA_037575425.1 Anastrepha fraterculus | reverse complement strand
TGGACTTTTTCTTTGGGCTTATTTGAAAGAAAAGGTTTACATCGATAAGCCAGCAACAATTCAAGAGCTAAAGGATGAGATAATTCGGCACATGAATGGCATAGAACCTCAATTATGCCTCAGCTTCATCGAAAATTTGGACCATTGGATGGAGGTGTGCCGCCGAGGCCGCGGCGGCCATTTGGTCGATATTTTATTTTATGCGTAATTGTGCCATACCAATATTATCATAATAAAGAAAAATGAGAATAATTTCTGAAAAAATTTGTACTTTATTCAAAATCAACACTGGCCCTTGAAACTTAACCGCCCTTTAGATGAGGAACTATTTGCATTTGGTGGTCTTTGGAGGTGTGCCGCCGAGGCCGCGGCGGCTATTTGGCTAATATTTTATTCCATACGTAATTGAATTGTACCAGTATTATATAATAAAGAAAACTGATAATAATTTCTTAAAAAAGTTGTATTTTATTTAAAATCAACACCGGCCCTTAAAACTTAACCACCCTTTACAAAAAGCAGCTAAACTGAAGGAAAATGAAATTCAAAGCAAATTATTTGCACAAAGTAGATAAGGCGACTTGGAACGTTTTTTTTAAATAATATACGTATATATGCAGTTTTAAGTTACTAAAGAGCTGAGCTGAGACTATGCATTACACAAAATTATATGAAGAAATGTACAACCTTGGCCAAAAGTATTAGGCTCCACATTAGTTACTGAATTTTTCGTCTTCAAAAGTGAAGTAATGACCACTTAAATCAGTACAAATAAAAAGAATTAAAGATAAAATCATTAAGATTATATTAAGTAGGTTCTGTGAGCGGCGCGATCTGGACCTTACCGTCTGTTGCGATGCTAATGCCCCGCACACAATCTGGGGTAGCAGCAAATGCAATGATCGACGCTCTCAGCAGTTCGAGTTTATCGCTTTCTCTTGGCTCAACGTACACAACAAGGGCACGAGCCTACATTTGTAGCTACTAGAAGGCAGAAGGTGATTAATCTCACCCTATCAAACTCAAAACTTGGGTGGCCAGCTAAGAACTGGAGAATCCTTGCCGAAGATTCGTGCTCGGACCACAGGTATATTGAGTTTCAGTGTGGCGAGGAAGCACAATGTCATTGCCCTCTAGAATCCCCAGACAAATAGACTGGTTGTTGTTACAGAGAGCATTGCGGGGCTTTAACGTAACGCTACCAAGGCCTCGCAAAGAACAGGGCATTGAGGCGGCTGTTGAGAAGCTCAACACTACCTTAGCTGATTGTTTTGAATCAGCCTGTTCAACTCGACCTCTCCTTGCGCAGACTCGCGTTTCTTGGTTATATCGAGAGCTCTAGATGTGGTGGTGTGAGGCTAGAAAACTTCTAAACCGGACCCTCAAGACTAATCTTGCTGAGGAGTGGGAGCGATTCCGAAATGTTCAGAAGAACTACAAGCTAATTCAGGAAGGGAAAAGAACTTCTCATGGGGAATTCTGCAACGGTATTAAATCTCTGACTGACACGACGAAATTGGTTAAGATCCTGAAAAGGGATCCACCCGCAGAGCTGGTGTCACTTAAGAAATCTGAAAGCTCGCTGTAAGAATCTGACTTTCCAGGTAATCAGATAAACGTTGGGCGGCAAGAGCCCTTATTGAAAGAGACTGTTATCAGGCCTTGCGTTGCCATATCTATGGCGAATGAGGCCACCATTTGATTTGCCAAGTCGCCCGAACCAGATAGTATGTATCCTGCCATGCCGAAGGAAGGCATAGAGTCCGGGATTGCAGCCTTGAGGAAAATCTTCACTGCATGCCCGGTACTGGCCTATACACCATGCTTTTTTAAGATGGTGAGGGTCGCCTTCATCCCCAAGGTTGGAAGAGATGACTACACCAGCCCCAGAAGCTTTAGACCTAACAGTATAACTTCTTTCATGCTGAAAAGTCTCAAACCACTAGTGGAACTGCGTACACATCAGAAGCCGCTGAAGGTTTACCCTCTATCTCCATTTCAGCATGCCTCCCAAAGTGGAAAATCCTACGCGTCGGAACTGCAAAAAACCTCATTGCTAGGGTAGAGCTATCCATCATGGGCATCATTTTTGGATATAGAGGGGCGTTTGATAACGTCACTTTTGACAGTATGTGCAGCTCTGCTAGCAGGCACGGCGTAGACCGGGTGCAAGAGAATCGGACTCGTTCGATACTAGCCCCAAGAATCATCATGGTGTGGGCAGAGAAAGATCTGCTGGTGTCATCGGGGATTAATAAAAGCTGGCCTCAAGGCGGCGGTCGGTCACCATTGCTCTGGTGCATGGGGATAGATCCTCTAGTCACAACCTTAAATGATACGGATGACGTTGCCTGTTTGTTAGTAGGCCCTTCGCTTATGAGCATGTAGAAAAGAGCAGAAAACTCTGGATATGATTGACACTTTGTGCTGTGCTAATGAGCTGTCGGCAAATCCCACCAAGACTGGTCTTGTTCTCTTTATCAGAAGAGGAAGCCAGATGGACTCGTTCTGCCTAAGCTATCCAAATAAATCAAATACCTTGGAGTAAATAAACTTCTTTGGAAGTCACACGTTGAAACAAAGACATCCAAAGCCTGCAAGGGTAGGAAAACGTGGAGTCTTTCTTCTAGCAAAATCCCATGGATCTACACGGCTATGATAAGACCTATTATCACCTATGCATTTGTGGTCTGGTTGATGGTCAGTGATCTCTCGTGCGAGTCAGGAGGATCTTATCGAGAGTACGACGCACTGTTGCCATCTGTTGCATCGGAGCTTTTCCGACTACTTCAGTCCCCGCATAATGTACTCTGGTTAATCCGCCACCATTTGATGTTTCCATCAAAAGAAAGCCCTTGGAGGCCATCTGCAGGCTGAAACACTGTGGGGATTGGTACTGCTCCTGTTCGGCATTGGACAACAGAGAAGGCATGGACTTCGATCAAACGATTCTCTCCATGCCCCTTTGGCTCCATGCCATCAGGAGTCGTGCTTGAAAAGAGATACAGTGTGTCAGAGGCTGAGTCGCGGTCAAACTCTGAAAATAGCCCCCATGTGCTCACGAGTGCAGCGTTTTCGTCTACTTTTTGATTTATTATGGTGGGATTTCGGGTGGCGCTTAATAGCACATTCGATTGCGCTCCGCGATGATCACATAAAATTGGCAACCTCAACCTGAGACTTCCCTTCCTCATTTGAAACTTGCACTCTCACTCTTTTGTTATAACACAGTTCACTTTTTTAAGCTGACTTTTAGAAATAAATTATTTACATCCGCTTGATGATTTTGCACTAAAGATTATTCGCACTTTGACTATCAAATTCCAATGGCTTTTCCTATAATACAATTTATTCTTGTAACCAAAGTTAGGCACACTAAAGGTCACTTTGGCAGCCACATTTGAAATTGCTTGTACATATTTTAGTGGGGTGCCTAATACTATTGGCCAAGGCTGTACCTCTCTGTATGTACTTTTGGAAATTTAAAACCTCTAAATCGTAACTATACAGTCGCTAACGCTTGAGATATCTCTTTTTCTGGAAGTTTACGTTCCGAATGCTGTGCACACTAAAAAATATCCAGCAACTCCATATAATTCATGCACGTAGCAACCACCTTCAGCACGTTCAGTCTTCATCTGCCAACAACAGCAATATCTAAAGTGGCGTTAGCCATTTTCAAGAAGTGCAAATATAAGTATTTATGATGTACCGTTTGCAACAAGCACGCCTGTTTGGGCACGCAAACATACGAGTGGATGCATACGTATTTATGCACGCGTGGGTGGTGGCTCAAAATGCGCACCTGTGTGGAACTTAAGAGGACGTATGTATAGACACACACGCATACGCATATTTGTATTTCGCTATACTCTTCTCATTTTAACAACTCGCGCGGAAAAATTATTTAGGACGTGAATTGTTTGTTAATCTTAAAGCTAGCGCGGTAAATTTCGCACATCGCCAGGTAACTTGATGTACTGCAATTGTTTGCTATGCGAACATACGAGGGAATAAAGTACAGGGTATTTCAAGTGCCAGCTTCCTTTTTAGCAATGCTGTCTTATTTCCTCTTCTTCGCGACAACCGCCTACGCGATTGTGGTCCAGTATAACAAGTCAGTTGTCTCTTTCTCGTGCTAACCGTCGCCAGATGAACACCCCAAACGCAGCCAAGTCCTTCTCCCTTTAATCTTTCTCCAGAAGACGTCTTTCTCTTCTTCTGCTACCACCAATTTGTACCGCATCGAATACTTTCATAGCCACAGCGTTTGTATCCATTCGGACGACATGACCCAGCCAAAGAAGTAAGGAAGTCGCTGGATGATTATTCACTGTACTAGGTTTATGTCGTCCTGAAAGTCATATAGCTCATTGTTTCACCGCCTGCGATACTCGCCATCACCAACGTGCAATAGTGCAAAAATCTTCCGCAGAATCTTTCTCTCAAACACTGCAATGGACGCCTCATCGGATATTATCATTGCTCAAGCTTCTACACTGGATTTCGGTTTCATATGAGGGGAATTTTTTAATGGCGTGTCCCTAATCCAGCGCACAATATATATATGCTTGGTTGAATCGCCTTCTCACATAAGCTCGCTCTCGAATGGATGCCCGAAAGTTGTGAGCTGCTTGGACCTTATGCAGAAGAATCTTGCTAGCCACTCCCAAGTATATGGCCATCAGCGACTTTCCCCACTTGCGTGGACTTCCACATACTTATAGAACCATCCTCCAGAAGTGCCTTATTTAGACATTGGGAGAGACACGGTAATATTTAAAGGCTTGACTTTACATTTCTCACGCGTTACTGTTTTGCACCGATTGTGGTCTGGTGCTCTATTTGTTCGTCTCTGCTTCTTCGAAAATGTAGGTGCGAATGTGTTAAACGCCTGTTTGTTCTTTGTTCTCAGTAGCACTTCATTCGATATTTCATCATTCAAAAATAAGCCAAATGCATCAACTGGTTCTGTAACTTCTTTCACAGAAATTGGTAGTCTTAGTCGCATTTTTTTGAGCACGGGACAGTAAGAGATCGTCAACATGCCGTTCATCAACGACCAAGACGTTCCAATGAACTTTAAAGCAGTGAGGGACAGCGTTGCCAGGAGCCAACAGTGTCGTATCGTAATCGCGCTCAGTATTGTGGCGTCAGTGAAACCACAATGCGGTGCATTTTAAAGGATGATTTAAATTTGTTTTCGTATAAAGTGCAATTATCACAAAGAATATTGCCGACAGACCATTCACGTCGCTGGAATGGTTGACACTGAATTCAATTTTTGAAAGCAATTTTTAATGACCTCTCTGGCAGCGTGAATAAACAAAATTGCCGCATTTAGGGAACTGAGAATCCACACGAGATCCATGAAACGCCACTGCATAACCGGAAAGTAACTGTTTGGGACGGCATTTGCGCCAAAACCATCATTGGGAAACGAAACGGTCGATGGACACCGATATCGATGGTTGTTGGCTCATTATGTCTGCCCGCAAATGCGTAAGAAAGGTTTAGAGGGTTACTGGTTTCAACAAGACGGTGAGACATGCCACACTGCAAATGCAACAATTGAATTTCTGCAACGAAAATTCCCGGGACGTCTAGTGTCAAAAAGAGGCGACATCGTCTGGCCCCAGATCACCTGACTTAACTTCCCGGACTTCTTTTTGTGGGGTTACCAAAAAAATAAAGTTTACGCCAACAAACCGCAGACTATTGACTAGCTTAAGGCAAACATTCGTGCCGATATCGACGCTATCAAACCCGAAATGCTTGACTAGGTGAATGCAAACGCAGAAAAAAGATCGCAGTTTGTGAGTGCTAATAAAAGTGGCTACTTGATTGATATTGTATTCAAAATAAGGCTCTCATCATGCCCGTGCTATTGTATGGCGCAGAAGCTTGAACGATGACAACATCCTATGAAGCGGCGCTTGGAGTATTTGAGAGAAAGATTATGCGGAAGAGTTTTGGAACGTTGCACGTTAGTGACGGCGAGTATCGCAGGTGATGGAACAATGAGCTATATGAGGTTCACGACGACATAGACATAGTGCAGCGAATAAAGATCCAGCGGCTTCGTTTGCTGGGTCATGTCATCCGAATGGATACAAACGCTCCAGCCCTGAAAGTATTCGATGCGGTACCAGCAAGAGGTAGCAGAGGAAGAGAAAGGCTCCTCTACGTTAGAAAGATCAAGTGGAGAAGGATTTGACTTCCTTTGGAGTGTCGAACTGGCGCCAGTTAGCACGACAAAGAAACGGCTTAAATTTTATTACAATGTCCGGACTAAGTCTTGGTTTTTATATGTAGAACTTGTTTTGAAAATATCTTTATACAAGAAGACAAGGGCAAACTGCCTTCAATGTTTGATTGAATTTTTGTTCTATTTTGTGGGATACTCGTATATGTGACCTGATTTTGTTCTAAGTAGACGAATCTACAGTTTCACGTCACCTTCGGTGCAGCAGATGATTTGTTGAGCAGCGTTTTCATGCAGAAATGCGCTCGGTGGTTTATTTTCCCTCGCCAAGAGGTGTTCGCAACAAAACATTATGATTTGTGTTGTTTCAAACACAGTTTCTACTACCGATATGCTACACCCAATCATAATTTCAAACAACTTTAATAAAATTCAAGCTGTGAAAATCACTGAACCATCAAATAAATATTGTCTGCCAAGTGCTAGAAACATTTCCGCAAAGTAAATAGATGGCTAGTTTTGCATAAAGAAATAAACTTTGTGATAATTACTGTGCGAAGCGGTACTCATTACAATTAACGGTTACTGGCCGGGCTTTTTATATGAGTACATACTCATATATCTATGTACATACATACGAGGGCGGCTCAATAAGTGTCCGTGTTTGATGACAGAAGGCGTTCTTGAGGGAAGTGTTAGCATCGTATGCTGCCATCTATCAAATTATGGCAACCAGCAACTAGCAAACATTGCTCTTAGCAGTATACCTAGCTTTGAAGTGGGCAGCACAACAACAACCAACAATAAAATAACAACAACCAGCCCCAGCCTAGCGGAGATTAAGAATGCAATTAAGAAGCTGAAGCTAACAAAGTGGCGGGCGAAGATGGCATACAGCCTGAACTAATAACAGCTGACCCGCAAATACCAGCTTAAATTCTTCACCACCGTCTGGAAAACGTTGCCTCTGTCCTGCTCAAAAGGCATCATAGTGAAGCTGCCCAACAAAGGCGACTGGCAGGAAGAACACCATCTACAAAATTGTAGCTGTAATCGTACAAAGCAGGCTCAAAAAGATCGAAGGCTCCTTAAGAGGCGAGCAAGTTGGTTTTCGCCCTCACCGAAGCTGTGGACTTTTCGCTTCGACCAAGCCAATACCTTTCGGATTATAGTATAACATTCAGTTGAGTGGCGCTCCCTGCTCTAGACACCGTTCGTAGATTTTAAGAAGGCGTTCGACACAATCAAGCGCGACCCACTACGGCGGGCACTGAGTAGAAAGGCAGTTCCCGCCAAGATAATCTGCTTCCTCAAAGCCCTCTACGAAAACTTCGAACTGGCGATGATCATTAGCCAACTGCCCCTGCACAAAAAAGGTATCGTATGGAATTTCACCAGACATCTTGAGGACCTGGACTTCGCCGATGACATCTGCCTCCTCTTTCACAAACTCTCTGTCATACCAGCCAAGGCATACAAACTAATCGCGCTGGCACGCATTGTTGGACTGGAGGTCAACATCGCCAAGACCAAGGTCATGAGAGTTAACCACAATAAAGCAAGGCAGATATTGGTTAACAGAGGTCCGGTGAAATTCGTTGAAGGTTTCTGCTACCTCGGCGGCATCATCACGGCAGATGGTGGAGCAGATGAAAATGTCAATTGCAGGGTAAACAAAGCAAGGACGGCATTCGGGCGAATGCATACAGTATCGGGGAGTTCGCAAATCTCCAGGCGCACTAAACTACGAATATTCGGCTCATGCATGAAGTCCGTATTGTTGTACGGAAGCGAAACATGACTGGTATCTAACACCGTCACACAGAGACTACAACTTTCGTCAATAAATGCCTCGTATCATCTGTATAAGTAGAATATTCTGGCCAAACACCATCAGTAACGACGCATTGTGGAGATTAACGAACGAGGAACCCATTCTTAGGCAAATCAAACGCAGAAAGTGGCAATGGATACATCGCCCACTGAGAAAACCTGCAGGTAGCATCACGCGCATGACATTGGAGTAGAACCCGCAAGGAAGCAAGGTCCAAAAAATACTTGGAGAAGATCGATGCTCATGAGATTGCACCGTCTCAACAAACACCACAGAACCGTGTACGATGACAGAGTCTTGTCGAGGCCTTATTCTTCCGAGAGGAGCGAAAAAAAATCAAACAATGGCTAACAAATTTCAGACTCATTGATAGGTTAATTTGAATTTGGCAGCTATTCGGGTAAGACGTGTTTCGTGATTTTCGCTAAGATGGAAAAAGTGAACTGTGGTTCGGTAATTCACTTTTTGTTTTGGGATGGGAAAAAATTCGAGGAGGTAAAAGCGAAGCTGCATCTGTCTATGGGTACGCTTCGCCATTTGTGACCACAGTTAGGTATTGGTTCAACGAATTTCAACATGGGGAACATCCGATTTTGATGAGGAGCGACCAGGTTGCCCGGCACACGAGGTTACCACGGAAATCATTCATAAAGTCCACGAAATGATTATCGCTTCTCGCTGATCGACGAACAAAAATCCTTGAAGTAGCAAAGGCAGGAGTGTCGACGGAACGGCAGGTAATATTTTACATGATAAGTTGGCGATGAAAAAATTGTTGGCCCGATGGTTGTCGCGATTGCTTACAGTGGACAACAAGCCGATGCGGCTATTAACTTTAAAGCAATGATTGAAGCAATTTAAACGAGATCCGAAGGAATTTTTGCAACGGTGACAGTTGATGAAACCTGGATTTATCATTAAACACCAGAAACTAATGGATTTCTCCCGGTGAACCTGCTCCAAAGAAGGCGAAGACATTCCCATCGGCCGGAAAGGACATCACGCCGATTTTATGGGATGCGTTATCCTCATGGATTTTTTAGAAAAAGGAAGAACGATCACTGAGCAATACTACATTGAGTTATTGCACCGCTTTCACAAAAGAGTGAAGGAAACACTGCCGCATTTGGCGTTTTGGCGAGAAAGAGCACAGTCATCCGGGGTCGTCGCCGCCAGACTGCATAAATTACGTTATTAATTGCTGCCGCGCCCCCCGTATTCACACGATCTGGCTCCCTTGCGGCTTTTTCTTGTTCCCTAACATCAAAAAAGGGCTCGCGGGAAAAAAATTTAGTTCAAACGAGGAATCCATCGCCGGGACAGATGGCTTAAAAAATGCCCGGAGCGTTGGGAGAAGTGTATCTTTCTGAAAGAAAGTTAGGAGAAGTGTATCTTTCTGTTTGAGTGTCTTTCGAAAAGTGGGTTGAAAGGAAAAAACAAAAAATTTTGTAAAAATACTATCTTCATTTTTAGCACAGGTACTTATTGAACCCCCCTCGTACATATGCACCTAGTACGTGTGTGTGCGCATTTTATCTTCTGCAGTATGCAAATATTGTCTTGAATCCTTTCTGTTCCCTGCTATTTGTTTTGTCCTTTTACATAACACAGCAAACTGGTCGACAGCATAATTTCGCTTTGCGTCCAACCCAACACTTATGCCATTAACACAAGAAACTTCATCTGGCTCACGTAATTGTTGCTACATGCATACACACACATACACACACACACACAATGTCACTTGTTAGCGGATCAGACACAAACGCTGCAAGTACACTCGGAGATCTTTTCTTTTATGTGCTTTACGCGTTGACACCTCACTTTTTCTGTAGCACAGCAACGGACAACTGGCAATTGCGGTCTGTCTGTTTTCTGTTGTAGTTGTGGTGTTGTTGGATTTTCTTTTAAATGCAACGGGCTTAGTATGCCTGGTAATATTAGTAGTAGTTGCAACAACAGCGTCAGGAGCAACTTAGTTTGTTGGATTCCATTGAGCGCCAACGGCTTGTGTGCATCATTTGCATGTAAATGACACTGTTGATCCGGTGGCTGCGGCACACAACACCACTGTGGGAATGCCAGCAGTGCATGACTGCTACAAGCGTGTGTACTGTGGTCGGTACTTTGTTGCAATATTTATTTTTGAAGTTGTTGTGAGCCCTGCTCGTTGCGTTGTAGTTGTTATTGTTTGGTCTCTGCGTGCAATTTCGTTGTTTTTCTTGTTTTGTTTTTTTGGCACTTCTGTTGTCACATTTCCAAATATTGACTTGAATGCGCAAAAAATGCGGGGAGAAAAAAATATGCAAAGGCAAAATATCAAAAGCGGCTCTCACATCCGTTCGCCGTTTACCATCGCACGGCTTTGTATTCACATAAACGAAGTTTTTATCATCTCCCTCAGTGTGGCACGCCCCTCCGCTGCATACTCGATTTGGGCGTTCCGCAAGTGAAGTTGCAACATTTCTTGTGATACATCGCACTACACTTTGCCTTGCCGCATACTAATTGAGATGTAATGACAGTCTCAGGAAAATATTTTTATTCTTGTGCGACCGAACGAGGCAGACTGAAACAAAATATGAGACGTTTTATTTTGCAATTTCGAATACCAGAAGTTTAACTTTTATTTTTTGTAAAGTTATCACATTTTGGCGACCAGAGTAGCCGAATGGATTCGTGCATGACTACTACTCGGAAGTGTACGGGTTCGGAATCCCAAGTACTACTGTGGGCAAAAAGTTGGTTAATGGTTAATGGTTGTAAAGGGTTAAGGAGTAGCCCTTTAGCACTGCGACCATATTGATCTATTGTGCACCCTATGCTGTCTATTGACTGTTAAGTATGCTTATGAATTGTACCAGCTCCTTCTGAGGGAGTGATTGAAGGTCTTCATCTGTAAGCATGAACTTGTTTAAAAACCTTTTCCTTCTGTGCGTCAACCCCGGACATTCGATAATGAGATGTTCCATAGACTCCTCATCTTCGCAGCAGAATCTGCAGGTGCTGGTGTTAGTTATGCCTAATTTATGTAAGTGTTTGTTGCAAGTGAAGTGACCCGTGAGGGCGCCTGTGAGAGTGCGAATGCTCTTTTTGTTTAACGTGAGGGCCATGTTGGCTCTTTTAGCGTTGAAACTTAAGAACTTTTTGGAGTGTCTAAGACCCTCTACATTGTTCCAATGCTGGTTTAATAGAGTTTTGGCCCAGTATTTTATTTTTTGTTTTAGGTTGTTTTTGTTGAAACCGAACATAGGACTAGGTCCGATGAAGTTTTCATCTGCCCCTTTTTTGGCTTGAAGGTCTGCCTTTTCGT
This sequence comes from Anastrepha fraterculus, assembly GCA_037575425.1. Classification (NCBI taxonomy): domain Eukaryota; kingdom Metazoa; phylum Arthropoda; class Insecta; order Diptera; family Tephritidae; genus Anastrepha; species Anastrepha fraterculus. The sequence goes on along the minus strand of JAYXIM010036093.1, from coordinate 5,113 downwards.
TGCCGTCATATCCCTCATGTCCCGGTACCCAAATTAATGATACATTGTTTTTGGATGCCAGATTATTGAGTGCCTTGTGGCATTCTAAGAGGGTTTTTGAGTTGTATGTATAGCTATCTAAAGCTTTTAGGACTGATTGGCTGTCCGAGAGTATTTTAATCCTTACTCTCTTGTGGTTTCTGCGTTGCATGATGTTTACTGCTTCCATTATTGCGTATAGTTCCGCTTGGAAGATAGTGGTGTCCCTGGTGAGAGTGTATGATTTGTGGATTCTGGGCCCCACTACACCTGCTCCTACACCATAAGGTGTTTTTGATCCATCAGTGTACCATTTTTGTGAATCATCATTCATCCATTTCGGGTTTGTTTTCCACTCGATCCTCTCAGGAAAGGTAACGGTGTATCCTTTTGTGAAACTGAGGATTGGGTCGATGTGGTCTGAAACTTGAGCCATGCTTATGGTGTTTTTGATTTTATTTAGGATATTTAGGTGTCCGGTGAGGTTGCCTAATTTGAAATTTACTTTCATGTGTAGCATGAGTGCTTGCGTAGCTGCTTCCTCTTGGATTGCTATATGAAGTGGTGGGAGATTAAGGAGTGCTTCCATGCCAGCTGTTGGGGTAGTTCTCATAGCCCCTGTGATGCATAGACAAGCAAGCCTTTGTACTTTTCCCAGTTTGGTTATCGCTGTTTGTTGGATAGATTTGCTCCACCATACTAGTGCCCCATACAGTATGATTGGTCTAACCATTTGGGTGTATATCCAGAGGGCCATACTAGGGCTGAGGCCCCAGGATCTCCCTAGTAGTTGTTTGGTTGCCCACAAAGATTTCGTGGCTTTTTTTGTTATATTATTTATGTGTGATTCCCAAGTGAGTTTTTTATCTAAGGTTAAACCTAGATACTTGACCTCTTCCTTTAGTTCTATCACTGTTTCATTTATTTTCAATGTAGGAAACTCTAACTTTCTTTTCCTTGTGAAGGGGATTATTGTGGTTTTATTAGGGTTGATCGACAGCCCCTCCTTTTTACACCATTCCCATGTTGCGTTCAAGGCATTTTGCATTAAGTCTGTTAGTGTCCTTTCATGGTTGCCTTTTATTATAACAGATATGTCATCTGCATAACCAATGGTTATAAATCCCTTATTGTTTAGGTGCTGCACCAAGTCATCAACTAGTAGGGACCATAGCAGTGGAGAAAGAACTCCTCCTTGCGGACATCCCTTTACTGTTGTGACATTAAGTTCAGCTTGGCCTAACGAGGCTTTAATAATCCTCTGATTAAGCATTTGGCTTATCCAGTGAGTTAATATTGGGTTTGCACCTCTTTTTTCGAGTGCTGTTTCCATGGATTTGTAATTTGCGTTGTCGAAGGCTCCCTCTATGTCCATAAAGGAACATAGAGCTATTTCTTTTTGATTTAGGGCCTTTTCTATATTGACAACGAGTGTGTGCAGTGCTGTGACTGTGGATTTCCCTTTTTGGTAAGCAAATTGCAGCTTATGAAGGGGTTTTTTGAAGATTACTTCTTCTCTTAGATGGTATTCGAGTAGTTTTTCCATTGTCTTTAGCATGAACGATGAAAGACTGATTGGTCTGTAAGATTTTGGAGAGTCGGGGGGTTTGTTACCTCCCTTAGGAATAAATATTACCTTCACTTTCCTCCATATCTTTGGAATGTATTCCAATATTAGGCTAGCTCTGAAGATTTTCACCATGACTCGGATCAGTTCCACAGTGCCTTTGGATAGAAGTGCTGGGAATATACCATCCGGCCCTGGTGATTTAAAGGGTTTAAAGGAGTTAATTGCCCACTCTACCCTTTCGAAATTTATGATTTTATTGACGAATGAGTCCGTAGATCTCCGTTGATGGTGAGTTACCATGTCTAGACTATTGTCGATTGATGGGTCATGACTTTTGCAATCTGGGAAGTGAGTCTTTAGAAGAAGCTCTAGTGTTTCTACGAATGTGTTGGTAATAGTTCCGTTTGGACCCTTTAGTGTTCCTATGGGACTTGAGTCACCTTTGGAAAGTGATTTTTGGATTCTAGCTGTTGCAGGAGTATCTTTTAGATCCTCGCAGAAGTTTTTCCACGAATTTCGTTTGGATTTCCTTAGTTCTTTGTTATAGTTAGTTAGGGATTTCCTATATTCGTCCCATTTGTTTGTTTTCTTTGCAGTGTTGAATAGTTTTCTCGTTGCTTTCCGAAGTTTGTCAAGTTCGTTATTCCACCAGGGGACCCTCTTCGTGGAGGATTTAATTTTTAGTGGACAACAGTCTTGATATGAGGCCATGATTGAGTCAGTCATTTCTGTTACTGCCTCTTCTAGTTCCTCTGTTGATGTTATTTTGCTTACGCTGTTATTAAGCTTAGCTGAAAGACATTCATTGTATCTTTTCCAGTTTGCTGTTTTTGGGCTTCTGTAAAGTGTGGAGAACTTTACTACCCCATTTAGGTCAAAGAGTATGTGTTTGTGGTCAGACATTGAGTCCTCATCCGAGACTCTCCAGTTGCTGATCATATTCAGGGATTTGTTAGTAATTAGAGTTAAGTCGAGTACCTCTTGTCGTATTGCGTTTACAAATGTGGGTTTATTACCCCTGTTTACTATTGTTATATTACTAAGTAATAAAAATTCAAGGAGTGACTCACCTCTGTTGTTTGTATTTGTGCTACCCCATGCCACATTGTGGGAGTTGGCGTCGCATCCAATTACGAGGGTTAGATTGTGGGTTTGGCAGTACTCCACTAGGCCTCTTATTTTTGCTGGTGGTACTATGTCGGCGTCTCCGGGGAAATAAGCTGAGGCGATTACGACCTCTCTCTTGCTTCCGCCAGACTCCGCTTCGACCAGTATTGTTGAAGTGTCGCCATCCATGAATTCTGTGAATGGCAAGAATTTAATATTGGTATCTATGATTATCGCAGCCCTAGGTTTGACAGCGCTTTTGTCATAAATTACCTGTGTGTTTTGGACATTGAGGCCTTGAGGACGGCCTCTGTAGATCCAGGGCTCTTGGATCAGCCCTATGTTGATTCCTCCGGCAAGTCTTCTGCTAAGCTCAGTGGTGGCAGCCTTAGCATGGTGAAGATTTGCCTGAAGGCACCTCATTTTGCCGGTTGGTTTTCGGAGTCTTTGGGAGGACTTTCGTCCTCTTCCTGTAACTCCACTGACTCCATTTGGTCAACTAACTCTTCGGTCGTTATATTTTCAGCTTTCAGCCCGAGGGTCACTTGTATGAAACGGTAGTTTACCCTTCCATTGTACTCCTTCAGGCTTGCGGCTGATTTTTGGTCTACCGCTACGACTAGCGTTACGTTGGAGCCTCTTTCGGCTCTTTTTAGCACGCGCCAGGAATCAACATTGAGGCCTTTGTTCTGCCCCTGCACAAAGTCCAGTATCTTGGCTGTCTCGACTTTGACTGAGTTGGGAAAGTACCCCACTGCGATCCGAGAGTGAGGAATTTTTGATTCCTCTGTGGCCCACAGTGTTGCACCCTCCCACGGCGACGCATTAGAAATGGCCGCCTTGACCCATTCCGCCGAAGTGCTCTCCTTACAATGCAGGACAAGGTATCCTGCCTTGTAAGTAGTGCCCAAGAACGCTGGTTTTGTGGCCATGTTTTTTCCCGCCACTATTTTGTCTAGTAGGAATTGTTGAATGGAGTCCATTTGTTCGGTTGTCAGTACCGTGTTGGGGTAGTCCCTAGCAAGTACTGCCAACCTGACTCCTGTTGTTATGTCTTTGTATGTGGCAGTGGGCTGCCACTTTTTACTCTTTAGAGCTGCGTCTTTCGATGTGGACGGACCATCATCTTTAGGCCGCTTTTTTGCTGTTGCTTCGGGTGGTGTGTCCTCAACCGACCTTAGTCGTTTCGGCCCCGTTGCTGGTTTTCCTGTGTTTTTACACATGGGCTCCAGAGCCTTAGCATAGGCTTCTTCTCTGGTTAGCCCTTTTTTTAAGAAGTGTATAAGTCTTCTCTTGCCCGCACCACTGAGCCTTTTTGACTGTTCCGTTTTCGGCCCTTCGCCATCGGTGTTTGGAGTCGTCTCGGCAGTTCTCACGCCTTCAACTGCGGACCGTTCCTCCTTATTAGTTTGAGGCTTGGTGGCCTCTTCCTGTTGAGGTGTTACCGCCTCTGGTTTTTGAGGTTTTTTGTTCACCTCTTGGTTGAAGCCTTCTTGGCCGCTTCCGCCATTTTTTTTTTTTTGTTTGCTGGTATTCATTTTGTTCCCACGAGTAAAGGGGTATATCGGTCACCTGCGCCAGTGCCCCGGTAGCGCAGGAAGGCATTTTTGAAATGGGGCCTCGCCAGGGCGCCCCAAGTCCGCATACTAGCGACTAGATCCCCCTCTAGCCAAGCATCCCTCGGCGTATGCTGTTCCACCTTGGATTGGGGATTTATACTTACCCAAGGAAGTTTACTCTTCCCACCCGACTATATTAGCCAGGACCCCAACAGAGACATGACCGTGCTGGGGTATCCTGTTTCCAGTGGCCACCACGGGGAGGAAATAGTCGCACTTCCGACAGTCTTGCAGTTACGGCACAAAGTCCACGAAGGCCTTTGCGTTATTCCCCCTACAAAGACTGCCAGCAATGACCACCGGGCAAAAAGTAAGGTGAACTTGGTTGTAAAATGAAAAATCTTTATTTATTCTTGTAAATCAATTTCATCGCCTTCAAAATAATCCCCTATCGATGAAATACACTTATGCCAACGATTTTTCCAATCCCCGGAACATGTCATGAAACAAATAGTTCATTTCCGGTATAGCCATCAGCACCTTCTTCGATTCAGCTTTTATCTCCTCAATCGACTCGAAACGCGTTCTCCGGAATGGTCTCTTGAGTTTTGGGAACAGTCAGAAGTCAAACGGAGCCAAATTAGGCGAACACGGTGGTTGCGCAACGATATGCGTGGAATTTTTGGCGAAATGGTCACGAAGAACGAGTGCAGTGTGAGACGGTGCATTATCGTGATGCAAAAACCAATAGTTGTTGGCCCATAATTCTGGTCTTTTTAGACGAATTGCTTCACGTAAGCGACGCATAACTCTCAAATAATATTCCTTATTAACAGTTTGGCCAGGTGGAAGGAATTCA
>JAYXIM010036092.1:0-48492 GCA_037575425.1 Anastrepha fraterculus | reverse complement strand
CTGGTGGCAAATCTGACAGTGGCCAGTGCTTACTTAATTTCCCCAGACTCCGATTAACTTGAGCCTGTACGCCGCCTTCATTGCTTCCTTTCGAATTTGAAGATCTAGAGGCTGCAAGTTCAGAATGGCTGTGATACCCAAGCAGACACTTCTCTGTAGCCTGTTTAGGGGTGTTGCTCTGAAATTAACCATTGTGGCTTTCCACCATACTACAAAGGCGTATGTAATAATGGGTCTAATCAGGGTGATGTACAGCCAGTGTACTACCGCCGGTCTTGGACTCCATGCCTTGCCAAAGGTTCTCCTGCCAGAAGACTTTTAGTGTTCGAGAGATCTTCTGCTCGACGTGCTTCTTCCAGGTAAGTTTACTATCTTTTGACTACCATGAAAAGCAAACAAGAACAGGTGTGGAAGATGTTGGCTGTTCCATTTCTAACTCTCAAAACTAATCAAAAATTAAGTAGCTTAAAAACACAATTAACGTAGTTTTGTCGAGCAGAAAGACTTCTATCGAATGAATGCTTTCCTTTTGCCAAACAGCGAACAGATCGTTGTAAAATAAAAGAAAATATAAAACTGCTATGAGCTCATTCCCCAGCGCAATATTAACACCCAAACAAAACTCTTTTCGAAAAAACTCTCAACAAATCACCAATTCAAATATCATATACATAATGACAATCCAATCCAAAAAGTATCACGAATTAACTGCCTAGGTTGTTGGCCTAGCGAAACACGGACAAATGACAGAGAAATTTGCCATCGGATTGAATTAGTTTTTTAATTTTTTTTTCCTTCCCTTACCCTTGTCACTTTGCTTTCCATCAGCTACTCTGCTCAAATAAAATTATGCACTCCCAAAAAAATAAGATCCAAACTCTAATTGGTGTTGCCATAATGAAATTCTGCCATGAAGTTGCAAAATTGTCACGCTTGAAAATATGCCTTCGAGTGTTGCAAAATTTTGACGGCGTGATACTTATTGCAATTTTGTGTGGCAAATAACAACACCACAACTATTTCGGTTACAAAATGCTATAAATATGTTTTAATGGACATTTTGTAGCGATTTGGGAACACCTTTGCCATTTCCGTTCGATAGAATTATTAAATTGAATTTTACATTTTACCGCAGCGAATCAATGCGAATGGCCGGAAGTGGGCGCAAATAGCACACAACTTTTCAAATTGTTACACATTTCCATATGCTCTTATTTGAATCCGTAAATATGTGTGTGTGTGTGTAGTAAAACAAATGCTCACATTGTGCGCACAAGCGCTTCACTGCATAGGAATTAAAAATTTACTCTATTTCATTTGTCAATGCTAGATTTCATTATCGGTTTTTTTCCATCAGCCTTCATTAATTTAAAACAATAATAATAATAATGCATTTTGCGGTGGAGCAGGTTAACGCGTTGGCAAATTGAACCAATAATTGTAATTAATCACGGCATAGTTAGTGGCGTGCGTACACACATGTACACACATGCACGCACGCAAGCACGCACGCACGCACGCACACATACACTTAACGATTCGTACGTGATTTGCAATTTCAGCAATTAAGTGCTAGCTATTAAGTAGTAACTTAAACAATTGCACAGTTTTTTATAAGCTGACATACACGAGGTGTGTTCAAAAAGTATCGTGAATTTTGTGTTTTTTCAAAAAATATTTATTTATTCTTAATATCTATTTTTTCTATCCTTCAAAGTAGTTCCCATGAGATACTATGCACTTGTGCCAACCATTTTTTTTTATCTTCTTCAGCTCCTCCTTCGATGCCGTCTTTATCTGTCAATCGTACCGTAGCGTCGTCTTTTCATGGGCCTCTTCAGTTTCGGGAACAAGAAAAAGTTACAGGGGGCCAGATCTGGGGAATACGGTGGCTGTGGCATCATTAGTGTTTTGTTTTTGGCCAAAAAGTCGCGCACAAGCAACGATGTGTGAGCAGGGGCGTTATCGTGTTGCAATAGCCAATTTGTGTTCTTCCACGAATCCGGGCGTTTCTGGCTGATTGCTTCACGCAAATTGCGCATAACTTGCAGGTAATATTCCTTATAGACCCCCCTATATACCCTGTGGCAAGAACACGTGTTGGACAACGCCCCTGCAATCGAAGAAAACGGTAAGCAAAACTTTTACATGCGACCGAACTTGGTGCGCTTTTTAGGGTCTTGGTTCGTGCGGCAGCTTCCATTGAGATGATTGAGCTTTGTTTTCCGCGTCATAACCATAAACCCACGATTCGGCACCAGTTATGACCCTCTGCAGCAAATTTGGGTTGACGCGGACAGAGTCCAACATCTCATTAGCAATGTTCATCCGATGCTGTTTTTGGTCGAAATGGAGCAGTTTTGGTACGAATTTTGCGGCCACCCGTGTCATGCCCAAATCATTGAAAAAATCGAATGGCACGAGGTAATCGATATGTCTAGGTCCTCAGCTACTTCTCTAACGGTGATTCGACGATTGGCCAATACCATTTTCTTCACTTCATCAATTTTTTCGTCTGTAGTTGCGGTGCTCGGGCGTCCGGCAAGCTTATCGTCGTTCACATCTTCTCGGCCTTCTGAGAGCATTTTGTACCACCGATGAACGTTGCTTTAGTCCAAAGTAGCTTCTCCGTATGACACAGTCAACATTCGGAATGCATCCGCGCACTTTATTTCGTTTTTCACACAAAATTTGTTACAGGTTTTTGATCCATCTTTTGAATAGGTAAAAATCGAAGAAATTCGAATACACGTAACCTGCGAAAATTCGAAGTTCGCGATACTTTTTGAACACACCTCGTATAGGCGTGCTATACATACTTATTGCGCCTTGTGTGTATGCAACTCAAATGGACATATGAAAAAGTGGTAATAAATTACTTTAGCTCATGAATTTTTCATTCATTTAAGGACTAAGTATTTTGATTATCATTTTTTTATCTATGTATTTTATCTTTTGTTTTTAATAAATTGTTATTATATTGCCTAACTTTAGTTCAACGGATGTAATGAAATTAAGATAGGCTATAGTCAACAATATACTAGGTTGTTCAATAAGTTTTGCGGTTCGTTAAAAACAATACAATTGTATGGTTAGAAATGCACTTTATTATTCTATTCAGTACAGTCTTCCTCAGCATTAATACACTTGCTTCAACGGGACTACAGTTTTTGAATTCCATCCCTAAAGTGAGAATCTGGAAGGGCTGCAAAATATGCTTCCACAGCTGTTATGACCTCATGATTTTATGAAAAACGCTTTTTAGGCATGAATTTCTTTTAGGTCTGGAAACAGATAGATGTCGCTAGGGACCAAATTTGATAAATACAGTGTATACTTCCACAATTCGAACGTTTTTCATTGCCAATCTTAGCGCTAAAGCGCCTATTATTAAATTGCTTTCGTGGGCCTTAAGGGGTCATATAAAGGATTTTTTAATAATAGGTGTTATTTTGATATTCAAAGAAAAAACGCTATTTTTTAATATAAATAATCGAATTTTATTTCATTATAAAGAGGAAGGTATGCCGTTAATAGTGAAAAATAACATCAGGCAAATGACCACCACGACCACGCTTACAGGACAATATGAAATTTTCCGTAACCGAATTCCAAAGTGGCTGCCCTATGTTCTCGATAACCTCACGAATTCCATCTTTGAAGTCTTGAATCGACCCTGGGCTATTGGCGTAGACCTTCTCTATCACGTGGTCCCAAAGAAAAAAGTCACAAGGTATTAAATCACAAGATCTCGGTGGCCAATTGTGATCACCTCTTCGAGAGATAACACGTTCCGGAAACTTTTCCTTGTGTGGTGCATAGCGCCGTCTTGTTGAAAATAAACATGTCCAGATCAATACCATCCAATTACGGCCATAAAAAATCGTTCATCACTCTCCTGGATCCTCTGAAATTAAGAAACCAAACAGATTTCGTTAAAGTAATGGCGGCCGCCGTAGCCAAATGGGTTGGTGCGCGACTACCATTCGGAATTCACAGAGAGAACGTCGTTCGAATCTCGGTGAAAACACCAAATTAAGAAAAACATTTTTCTAACAGCGGTCGCCCCTCGGCAGGCAATGGCAAACCTCCGAGTGTATTTCTGCCATGAAAAAGCTCCTCATAAAAATATCTGCCGTTCAGAGTCGGCTTGAAACTGTAGGTCCCTCCATTTGTGGAACAACATCAAGGCGCACACCACAAATACGAGGAGGAGCTCGGCCAAACACCCAAAAAGGGTGTACGCGCCAATTATTTATTATTTTTTACTGTTAAATCTATCATAATAATGAATCGAAGATATGTATAAGCAAAATAAATTTTTTTGTCAAAATGGCGGTTTCTCAAGAAAAATCGATTTTTGACCAAAATTTCGGCCTTAAATTGCTATAAAAAAATATATTTATCGGTGAGAAAACATCTTCGATTAATTACTAAAAAATAGATTTAAGAAGCTCGTGCTAAATACGAGACTAATCTGTTTAACCGTTTTCGAGTAATGTTGATCACCGACTTTGAAAACAACATTTTGAGAAAAACGCGTTTAAAATTTGAAAAGCACTTTTCATAGGATACAAATGTGTTTTTTAACTTACATGGAGTTATCTATTCCAGTACCTTCCACCGCTTCGGCAGCTTCTAATAACTGGAGCTGATATTGTCAGCGAACCTTTCTTCCATCTCGGGTGCTCTCGCGAGCTCTGAGATCGGAAAGGTTTACGCGCTGCTCAACTTCTTTTTCGGCATATGAGTGCGCATTGGGCCCAAGTGTAATTCCCATTGATTTCATATAATACAATGGTGATACCATTCCTTTATAAAATTTCCGTCACAAGTCTTACATTTGACATATTCAGAAATTGTTGCAAACACTGTTATAAAATTTAAAATCCGATACTTTCTCAGTCGGAATTCGCAGAACTGAGATTTCCTCTTGTTCTTTAAATTTTTTCGCCGAGGCTCTGAAACTATTTTCATCCGTTTCAGCTGTTTTTGGATTAAAAACATTTTTGCGCTTTTTTTGTTGTCGACTTACGTGTGTTAAGAGATTTTCTCATTTCTCTAGAAGACTTCATTTTCACGAAAGAATTACAGCAAAACAATATTAACGAATAGTTTACTGCTTGGCTTAGCTGCTTATACTGACTACCACTCTTAAATATTCTCCAGTTTGGGGAGAGAAAAATAAAAATTTACATTAACACACTGCTGCTTTAGCCATCTAAATATTATACATTAGAAGGGAACATTTACTATAATTAGGTGCATAAAGGGGACAGCGTTCCAGGTAAATGCTGCCGCTCCGGCCTTGTACTTTCAAGCACACTGAAACGATTTTTCAAATTTGTGTATAACTTCGAGAATATTCACCGAAACGATATTAAACTTTCTGTGTGTATTCTTAATTATATGTACATTAAGAAAAAATATAAAATAAAATCGATTTTTTGAAAATTCTAACTGTTTTCAACTTTTTTACTTCACCACAAAACTTTTCTATTTCTTCATCTGATTTTTCTTATGTCTGAGCATAAACCTGAATTACATTGAAATTAATGGGATTGGAGTTAAATTGTATCAGCACGGCTTCATCATTACATCACAAATCAAGAATGCTGCTTTTTTAAAATTTCTCAACATGCATCGACTTTTAGCCCTTCAGTTGCAATCTGTTGTTTAATGCATATATATACGTGTATATTTCTTATGTACAGCGAACGCAGCAAATACATACGGAATATCGCTTAATACTGGGAAGAAAAATTAATTAATCAACTTCAGCTGTTCGTTACGTATAAATTAAAATCCACATAAGAGCTGGGTGATTAATACATTTACCTGCATTTACTTACATAATTCAATTTCCGACTTACATAAGTGCGATGCTGCTCATTATTTCAGAATTTGTATGCTCTTTTTTAAGATGTGAAAAATGTATATTTTAATTGCTTACCAAACTTTACTGGGGTGATTTTTTTAAGCAACAAAGGTTAAATGTTCATAGTGTTTTTACCGAAGATTTCTATTTAAACAAAACACATTAGCTAATCAATAAGTTAATCAATTACATATTCGCCGTTGCTGTTTGTAACCCCTTCCCACCTCTTGACTAATTTGTTGATGCGGTTCCGCCAAAAATCGCCTGGTCTGGTGTCAAAGAAGTTGTTGAACCAGTTTCTAAGGACCTCTTTTATATCACATTTAACCCCTTTCATATGATATGACAGGGAACGAAAAAGATGGTAATCGGTCCGTGCAAGGTCTGGAGCATACGGCTAATGCCGAAGGACCTCCCATTCGAGCTCTTGGAGTACGACTTTAACGACTTTTGCAACATGGGGTCGGGCGTTGTTCGTTAAGGAGTGTGGTTTGACCATGCGATCAGGTATTTTCAATAGAATAAACTCATTAACGCGGTGGAGCTGGGTAATGTGGAGCTCCTTGTTGACCATGGCATTCTTTTCGAGCATTTCCCAGTGCACGATGCCTTCCCAGTCCCAACAAACACAAATCGTGATCTTCTTCGCATGAAGATCCGGCTTGACTCTCGGCATTGACGTATATCCTGGAGCTACCCACTCCTTTTTTTGCTTCATCTTGATGTATAGGCACCATTTCTCATCTCCCGTGACGATTCGATACAAAGAGCGCGTTTTATGACCGCTTGCTCGATGACGGGCGAGATGCTGGGAAGCAATTTGAAGAGAGACTCCAAAGCTCCCAATTTTTCGCTAAGTCCCATTGAATGAAGGTGTTTGAGAATCGTTTTATGATTGCAGTTCATTTTTTCCGCCAATTCACTACTGGTTTGACTAGAGTTGTCCTACAAAAGTGACTTGAGACATTCTTCATCGAATTCGGAAGGCTTCCACTTTGGCACATGTCATCGACGTCAAAGTCGCCTTGTTTGAAATTTGCGAATCAATTCCGTGCTGTAGATTCGCCTATGACACCTTCTCCATACACGTCGCAAATGTCCCGGGCTGCTTCGGGTATTCCATTTCTAAGTCTCAAAACTAATCAAAAATTAAATAACTCGAAAAAACAATTAATATAGTTTTGTAGAGCAGAAAGAATTCTATCAAATGAGTACTTACCCTTTGCCCAACAGCATCCAAACCATTTAAAATAAGACAATATATAAAAACCTTATGAACTTATTCACCAACCTGAAATTGAAATTAAAATTTGAAAAGATCGAGCCAAGGAGCACCTAAAACACTCAGGCTAAAAAACCCATTGTTACATACAAGAGGATAGATAGTATGGGAGGGAAGGAGAAAAGTATAAAAGTATCAGAGAAAGAGATAGGAAAGAATAGAGACAGAGATAGGGATAGTTAATCCTGTGAGAATTTTCCAGATTCTTTGGCAAATCTGTAAATATCCTCCAGTTTTAGAGAACGAATATTACTCATTCTCACGACATCGGAGCCCAAAACTCGTAGCCGTGCTCTAGCAAGCATGAGGGTTGTGTCCCTACCTAACAGTTTATTCATTTTCATTTAAATGGCATTCTTGAAATGTATAATTTATCAAGGAATAAAAAAAGTTTTCCCTGTTGAGCGCGAAAATAAAGTCCATTTTCAAGTGCATAGTTGTACTTTTCCGGAAGATACGAAGTAAAGGTTTCTTTTGAAAGGTAAAGTAATTTTAGGGCATACCTTTTTAAAAACATTCACAAAATATTTTTTTTTTAACTTTTAACCAAGGAAAAAATTAGTTTATGAGCATAAAAGAGGGAGACATTCGTTGAATTCAAATAAATCATGGTTTGGTGTGGTAATTGGGGAAAAACTATGCAAATTCCTACGTTGCATTTTACACCCTAATTTCATCCATTAACTTTGCATCGTTCACCGGCACAATGTCTCCGATTGGACGGTGCTACAAAATGTCCAGTATGATCATAACGAAGGGTGCACTGAATTCGATCTAACTTTTGTGCATATCTGTGGCAAGACATCGCATCAGATGATTTAGACTTAATACCGTAAAACTTGCAGTAGTATACCGCTAACTGTTGTCGTAACTCCAGCTGTGTCATTGTCGGTTGCCCTTTTCGATGAAACAGCCAAGCATTTTGAGCACAAGCATTAATCAGCCTGGAAAAAATGCTGGACCACGATATTTTTCTTCTGTATGCGATGCAGTATTGGGAAAAAGTTTGGATTAATCAGTCTACTCCGCACAAACATTTATGGTATTCCGTGATCGCGCAAGGACGGGGAACATTTATGATAGTTTGGCTCCTCGCAATAACGTTGTGCCATTCATTCCGGATTTGCGCCAAAGATGGTAGATAACATGCAGGCAACATTATTATCGTTCCATTCCACCAAACAAATCCCAGTTCTGCTCATCGCAAATAATTCCGCGTAACCTCTTTCCACTCACTTGCAGATTTGTTTATGTGGCAGTGGAGAGCCTGGCGGAATACGATTTGTGCGCATTTTTCCCGTCGCATTATATCCACGTAATTTTATATAAGACAACAAGGGCAACTGCAAATAAAATGCGAAAAAAACATGTCCTCGTGGCAACCGAGGATTGCCATAAGTAAAATGTAAAATAATGAAAAATTTTAGTTTATTTGCTCAACAAAAATAAATTCGCATTTTGTGGTTTAGGTATTTCATGAGCCGCCAATTAGTGTAATTATTACTAAAATAGTTAGAAAAAATATTGGTATTTATGTCTACTAACTGCTATGATATATAGGATAACAGGTATTAGTTACTTTTTCTGCCATCTCAATTTGACATACGATAACTTTGCTAATTAAACTCTGCTAATAACAGAAACAAATTTTTTTGGCAATCCACAAATATTTTGTATCAAACAATGTTTTTCTATTGTTATTGCGTTATATAGAGTATTGCGCTGACTGTTGTACGGGAGTGAGTTTGGATAGGATAGGATTATTTTCTTTAGGGTTTAGGGAGTGAGTTGGGAGATTTTGCTGGGGTTGGAAAATTTATTGATACAAAGAATGCGATGCCTGCACAAAAGGGGCATCATATGGAGTTTCATCAGACAGCTTGAGCACCTGAACTTCGCCGATGGCATTTGAATCCTCTCTCATAAACTCATTGATATGCAAGCGAAGACAGACAGATTAGTCACGCTGGTACGCACTGTCACGCAACATCACCAATGCAAAGGCTATGAAAGTCAACCATAACAAAAAACCTATATTGGTTGACGGATGTCCGGTGGAATTTGTCGAAAGCTTCTGCTACCTCGGGTGTACTATCACGACAGACGGTGGAGCAGATGAAGATGTCAACTGCTGGCTAAACAAAGCAAAGGCGGCGTTCGGGCGAATGCATACAGTATGGGCGAGTTCGCTGTCACACTCAAAAATTAATCAAAAATTAAACTCTGCAATAAGAAATGCTCTATAGCGTAAGGCTGAGTATATAAAAACAGTTAGTCTTTTCCAATTGCGGCCATTAAGTTTATCTATCTCTTCTGCTTCATTTAGCTTCCTAGCGGGTAAGTATTTGATTCTGATCTCCTTCAGTACCGAACATCTTCCTAAGAAGTGCTGCATATCTTCTTCCGCGTTTAAATTGCAGAGGGTGCATATTTTCTGGGTATTTCCATACGTAGTTGCATTTAGCTTTAGTAAACTACATTTTGCTCTGAAAATTTTTGTAATGTCCGCTGGTCGCATATCTTCTTAAGATTTTTTTTGCATATTTTCATACCTTCAAAAATATGCCCTTCAAGGGATTTTTCAAAATACGAGTTACTTTAGGAGATTCAGCAGATTTTGTGCATTAAAATCACCTTCGTTGAAGCGACGGAACCAATCTCGGCACGTTGTTTCACTTAAAGCAGCATCTCCATAAACTTTTTGTAGCTCTTGATGCGCTTCAGCCGCCGTTTTTTTTCGAATGAAAGAAGAAAATCAACACTTCCCGCAAATGACGATTATTCGGCACAAAATCAGACATTTTGACAAGACCAAAAGTATCTGATACCAAAACAAAATCACTAATGTGTCGAAGCAGTTTGTTTACCATATGTCTAAGCTTGGTTTATGGCGTTCAGGTTATGTTAGAATCGACTAGCACACGCACTTACTAATTTTTTTTTTTTCTTTACAAAAAAGGAAGTGCAAAACGGAATAATTTGTTTTAATGAACATATTTTGTCTGATTGATTTCAGTCAATTACAAAAAGCTGTACATTCCACTGCGCAAATTAAAGGAGCGCTGTTTGAGCAGATGTATCGGCGCCATTTTTTTATTATAAAAAAAATTTTATATAAAAAAAAATTTGTGCATATTCATTTAAGTATGGGTATTAATATGTAATTTATTTTAAGGGGGGCCTCTACTGTAAAACTTAAAAAAAATCGATTTTTTACTTTTTGTTGAAACATACTCAGAAACAACTCCAGAATGTTCCATGAAAATCTTAAAAAGAAATCTTGAATAGTTTTCAAGTTATAAAAGTTTTAGCAAAGCAGGTATAAACTGAGCGCTCGAGCGGTTTACGGTCATATGCGCTTGATAATGCGCTTGTTTAAGCGTGTTTTTCTCGAAACCACGTTTTCAAAATTGCCCACATCACAGCTCCGTGAAAAATTAACATATCAAGCTCAAACTTTGATAGTATATTTTTAACAATATTTACTAGTTTTTAAAGCTATGGTGGGAAAAAATGTATTATTTATAACCCCTTTTTTAATAACAAAATGACAACAAAAAAATGTCCATTTTTAAAAAAACTTCAAAAATTTTACAAAAAAATTTTCTTTTTGCAAGTAATAGGCTTAACAACTAAAAATAATGATATATAATAAAAAAAATTTGGTTTTTTTCATTTCAGATTTTTTTTAAATGCGCGACAGTGTGGGCAGATTTAAAAAGGCGTTTCGGGGGAGCGGCTGTACAGCTGCCATTTTGAAATGAAAATAAATTTAAAAAATTTTTTTGTACACTCAAGACCTGTGTTTATGTAACCCTAAACTTTTTTTTACTAATTAAATTAATACAAGTATGAAAACGAAATCCATGAAAATTTGATTTTTACAGTAGAATCCCCCCTTAAGCTAATAAACACTCAGTTTTTCGGAAAAAATTATTGAAGAACTCCTTCTCTCGAGCAGCTGCCCCAATACTAAGCGATTTATTTGCGAGGCTGTCTACTCCTCCGAGGCGGTCTACTCCTCCTTAAAGCCAGAAAGTATGCATCCAAAATAATTAAGAACGCCGAAATTTCTAAACGCCATTCGAAATATTTCACTCAAATTTCTGACAGCAATAAGCTCCCCGTTGCCTCTGTTACCTCCCAGAATGCAAAAAATTCTAGGTACCGAAATACTTTTCAACCGCATAAAATTCATTTCAATTTGCTCGCTTTACCAGCAAAATGCGCTTCCCAAAGAAAAAACGAGTTGTCGTAGGACCGTGAACTTTTTCTCCCTCATTGGTCATTTATTACATACAAATATGTATATGTATATATGCAAATATCACCACTTGGAATTTCATGGTCCAAAAAATTGAAGGGCAAATTAATTTTCCTCATCGATGCTTAGGTTAAAATGCAATTTTTGGTATGATATGAAAAATTTTGAAGTACATTTTTATAAGACACGCAATAAGAGCAAATCCGAGTGTTGATTTGAGTAGCTGATGCAGCAGCAGTAGTCTGCAAATAAGCAAAAACAAATGGGAAGTAAAGAAAAGTCACTGCGCAAACAATAACAATGTGAATATGAGTATAAGAACGAAAGAACATAAAAGGAAATTAAAAAGGCAACTTCTATTGTACGTACATAGTGTGCATTTGCGCATAATCTACATATATATGTATGTATGTATATAAGGAAGTTTAAGCGCAAAGAGGCCATACGGCCATATCTTAGCTCACCTCAGGCCAAAAGCCATCGAGTTATGTAAGCATAAGGCGAAAAGCGAAAAGCAACGATCATAAAGTAATTAAAAACTACTTAAGATGGAAACAAATAAGCGCTCGTTTCCATACATACCTGCTACACACATACATATGCACATTCAAACAGATAACTGAACATTTTTATGTACGCAAATATATACATTCATATACATAAGTACTTAAATGAGGAAAACTTATGTACCTGCGATAAAATATACGTCGCTGCTGCAATTTATTATCATTATCCTTGAAGAAATATCGCCGTATACCACTTAGATACGAACGAAAGTATTCCTTCCAATTAATGGTAGCCATATTGAATTGTAATAAATTCCGTTCTTGTGTCTTGCCAACCATCGCATCCAATTCATCAATATTATTGTGGGCGAATCTCCAGTCTTTCAAGCCAAACCAAGACATCATATAAATGACGCGCGAAATTTTACGATACGCTTTTATATAGCTGAGCAGAAGAGAGAGAGAGAAGTAGAAGAGAAACCCAAGAAACGTGAATTAAGTATTAACGTGGAAAAAAGTCATGAAAAACATTCTACAGATACACACAAGCATATGGGTTTAAATTGTATTTCCGCGAAAGTTGGAGGAACAAATGATACCAACAAAATAAATATGTACTTATATAGGAGTAAATGAAATGTTTAATGGTAGCGTACACATATTTTTCAGGTAAAATATTTACTGTTGTTGCACGGTGCTGCAAAATGAAACACCTATTAGGTACTTTTAAGTTGGCGTAGCAGAGATTGCTTTGATATTTCTCGTCGAGTATAAGACCAAATCCAGCCTAAAAATTTCCACACAGTCTAGGGTTTCATATGGCGTTAACAGATAATCCTACTTCTATATTTTTTTTAAATATGACAACAACAAATTACATTTGAATTACACGACATTTAGGTTAGATAAGGTAAGCCTAGTTGGCAACAAGCCACGCATAGACCTTTTGGTCCCTAGCGATACCAGATGGAGTTACACGACATTTACATTTATTAAAAATTGTGCCCATGTGCTAGAGCTCCAGCTACCGAGGTAGAGCGCAGTGCCAGTAGCTCGAAACTCGTTCACTGCTCAAATGCTAAAATGTTTGTACGAAGTTGCCGGGATTTCGAACAATTTAAGCAACCAAACAAAAATCTTCAATTTTCTGAAAATAATACAAAACTGAGAAACAATTAAATTTTGCTCGATATGACCACACTTTGCCTTGACTATGGCCTTGAGACGGTCCAGAAACAAATCGCAAACTGCCCAAATGTGACTCCCAGGTATTTTGGCCCACTCGCGGACAATGGCTTTTTTCAGCACCTCGAGACAGGTGAATCTTCTAGCTCGGACCTTACTCTGCAAAATCGCACAAAGCGAATAATCCATCGGATTCGCGTCTGGTGAATTTGAGAGCCATTGAGTGGACGTTATGAAGTTCGGAACGTTGTCTTTTAGCCATTCTTGGTTCACTCGAGCTTTGTGAGACGGTGCTGAGTCCTGTTGAAACGTCCATGGTCTGCCACCGAAATGCCTCTCTCTCTCCAGGGCTTCAAAGCAAACTCCAGAATACTTTTCCGATACTCTTTCACTTTTACCTTAACGACAGGCTCGACGAAAACGATTGGATCTGCGGTTATAACGGCTCAAAATATAACCTGTGGAGGGTACTGCCTCCTGGTGGCTAATCGATGACTCAAATTCTCGTATGAACGGTCGATCAAATAAACCCTATCGGCTTGGGAGTTCACGAATTGCTCGATTTGAAAAATTCTCTCGTTAGAAAACACAATGTTCGGAAATTGACCGCTTGCGGCCAAGCAAAGCAACTCCTTCGATCTCTCAAGTCTGACTTGTTGCTGCTTTGGTGTGAGATCGTGCGCCTTTTGGATCTTGTAAGGCTTGACTTTGAGATCATATTTCAGTATGCGGTGGATGCTCCGGTCGGTTATTTTCAGTTCTTTCGCCATTTGATTGGCACTTCGTATGGGATTTTGCTGAAGTCGCTGCTTCACTTTTTGAACCAATTCACCTGACGTTTCAGTCTTTTGTTGACCACCTCCATGACGTTGCGCGATGCTACCAGTCTCATTGTAACGAGTAATGGTGCGATAAACAAAAACTTTATTTACTTTAAGGAGCTCGGGCTCACGAACAATCGGTGGTTGTGATTTGCCAGCCAAATATAACGTTGGAAATCCATTACTTACTTTCTTTCTTCGCTTTTACTCTCGGCAAAATGCTTCCGCGGGCTTGTGGACAATACTCTGGATGTTTTTCGATAAAAAGACCCGCTAAATGGTACTGGAAGCAAATCATTCCGAAATCAGCATCGGAGCATGCAAGCGGATTGTACTGGAGATTTGTAAAGAAGTAGCTGGCCTCGTGGAACTCGCAGCGAAAAACATGGTAGGTAGTAGCACCAAGTTCAAGCATCTCGATATACATAGGTACATATGGTCCCTGATTAAAGAACACGCAACCAAATTGATCACGTTTTGATAAACGGAAGGTGCGCTTCTAATATTCTGGACGCACGTACTTTTGTGTGTGACAAAAAGCGTGCGGAACACAGTACCGAGAAAGCCTGACATTACAATCAAAACGAACAGCCGAAATCTTCGCCACTCGCCTTTCACTTATACTTTGACAAGGCTCCCCTTAATCCTATGATACTTCCGCGCAGTGAAACCACGTCTCGCGCTATATACAGACTTCTGCCGAAGAGGTACTTGGCTACTGCACCGAAAGGTGTTGTGTACAGAGCTACCCTACAGTCAGTTGCTATGCGGGCTGCAGTATAAAGAGAAGGACAGGGGAAGAAGGGGCTTCTCAAACGAAGGCAGCGCAAGGCGAAAAGGCGCGAGTGCGAAGAGATCAACGTGTATAGCAGCAGTCATGAGGCCAAATTCTTCGAAAGAATAAGACACCTCCCGAATGATTCTAGTACCGGGGCCTCTTACTGCAGAGATGAAAACGGAAACGTAGTAACTGACATACAGAGCGTGCTGATGATATGGAGCAGTCACTTCTCAAAGCTTTTAAATGATGATGAGCTATTGTCTGGCTTAAGAACAAAAAAGCTACGGAAGCCGATGGGCTCTTCAAGGTGATGAGCTAACGAAAAGCATTCAAACATTTTCTCGACTCAAAATATGGTCAGATGAAAACATGCCCAGCGATTGGCATTTGAGAGTTCTCTGCCCCATCCACAAGAAAGGTGACCCCATGAACTACGCCAACTACCGTAGGGCTTCATGATGGAGAAAATTATTTCTGCTGCCAGTGTCGGCCTCTCCGGCACTGTCTTCAATAAAAGTGTCAAGCTGATTGCTTACCCTGGTCGAGAGGGTCCTGCAGTAAACTTTATGTTAACAACCAAAAACTCGACGCGTATTGGACAGCAGATTGACAATTACGAATTCGACGTAGTCAATGACCTTGTCTTCGTAGGATCCAGCGCTAACACGGGCAACAACGCCAGCTAATAGATCCAGCGAGGAATAAGTCCTGCCCACAGGTGCTACTTTTGGCTAGACAATTGAAAAGCAGAGGCCTTTCTTGATGCTCTATCAATCACTCATCATCCCGCTTTTACTGTATGACGCTGAATCCTGGACATTGACGAATACCAATGGATGGTTATTAGGAGCTTTCTAGAGAAAAATTCTTCGCGAGATGTGTGACCGGATTTGCGTGAATGATGCATATCTAATACGATGTAACCACGAGCTATATGAGCTGTATGTGCCGATATCGATGTAGTCAAGCACATCAAAATTTAGCGGCTGGGCTAGCTAGATCTCCTTGAGTGAATGGAAAATAACTCTCCAGCAAAGAAGGTGTTCTTTCGAAATGCACCTGTGGAACAAGCAAAAAAGGACGTCCTCATCTCCATTTGAAAATGACGCCCTCATCTACGACCTGACTGCTTTTGGTATTTCTAACTGGCGTCAACGCGCGCAATACAGAAACGATTGGCGCAACATTTTGGTAGTGGCCAAGACCGACACTCGGTTGTATCTGCCAGCTAAACAAACAGAAAAAAAACTCTTGAGGTCAAGAGTACTGATTTAGAATATTAAAATTGCCTATTTTTTTTATTTTAATACTCAGTTCCGCGTTTATACCCATTGTGAACATGGAAATCTAACTGATGGAAACAAAATTGTTCCCATCAGCAGGCGACCCAACTCAAGCAATGGCACAACCCCGAATGTATTGAATAAAGTCGATATTTTTCAACATAATTTTTAATATTTTTTTCCTTTATAACCTCTACAAATGCAGAAAAATGTTTCAAAACCTTATGCACAACCTAAAAGCAAATATCGCAATTTCAGTGTGCATTCATACCCTACGGGCGTATGGAAGTATAAAGACACATTGCCTCTACCACTCCATTTGCAACAGACTATTTATACTTACATGCGCTTTTGTCCAGTGACCATTGCGATAAAATCTAATACATAAGCCGGTATATTGTGTAGGAAGAATGCAATGGTAGAATGTATTGGCTTTGAAGGAATTATAACGTAGGAGAAACACCTGTGACAACAATGGAATTTCAACAAAGCCAAATACACGACCAATGAACGGTGTATAGATGCCCGTTGAATAATAGTTCGAATGCGGTCAAGTCAATTTAAACGGCAAAAATACCCATGCAATTGTGGTAAATACAAATATAAATGCATTGGTGGCATACGGAAGATAGATGGCAATGCAGTGTATTGGTTAAATGTTGCTCATACGCCAGGTGCACCGCAAAAATAGTGGTATTTGTTGAATTGTATTTGTATTTCCGTATTGTTGTATTGTTGTATTCATGGTTTAAGTTTTTATTACAGAAGCATTGCAGGTGAAATATGCAGTCCCATATTTAGGTTACATTACCAACGGCGAAACGAAACCATGAAGCAGCATCCATTCGAAAATATGCACAAATATAAAAAAATATATGAGGGGAATTAAAATGGTATTAAATTATTTTTTATAGGTAAACAGATTTAAAAGTGAAATAGAAACATTTTTTAAACATATAAATTTGTTGCATAGGTTTAAGTGGTGCGTATTTGGGGTTGTGGTGCAACTACTTTGTTTTGATACATAAAAAAATAATAAAAGAAAGTACATACAAAAAAAAAAAATGGAAAATATACTACCAAAATACATGGTTGCCTATATTCGACGGACCCATCTGGCAATCCTGTATCTTTTGACAGAGGCGTCAGATCGCTTAATGACATACCGCGTTGGAAGCGTCAGTCCAAGCAGAAGCAGTACACGCCACGCGACTTAACGCCACCTGACTTCTTCTTGTGCAGATATTTAAAATCAAAGGTTTGTATTAATAAGCGAAAGACCATATAAAAGCTCAAGAACAACATCCGTGAGGATTTAGCCGCTATTCAAGCCGAAATGTTAGCTAAAACTATGGAAAATGCTGCAAAACGGGCACAATACGCCGTACAGGCTCAAGGCGGCCATTTGAGAGATATCATATTCAAAAAGTGATGTCAACAAATCTACTTGAGCCAAATAAAATGATTATTATCGTCAACATCCAAAAAATTGTGTTTTTCTTTGATTTAAAAAAAAACCAGATGAGTCCGTCGAATATGGGCAACCCAGTAGTCTTCATCGTTGTCGAGTATAGCCTGGCATCTTCTACATGCTTTGAACCAGCTTTTCTGCAAAGCTCGTCGACAAACAGGACCAAAGTTTGCGAACCTTGTTTTTTTTTTTATTGAAATGTTATAAATTTTTATTTACATTCCATAAAGATAACACCTAGTATAAAACTAATAAGTAATTTTCATTTCACAATTTGAAGTAGCTTAAACAATATTGACAACTCAGTCTTGAGGTTTCTTTCTTTTTAATCTTCTTTTCACAGTTGCTTCATCGCTTAGTACGGAAGCTTCTGCGCTAATGTGTTTTTTTAACTTTTCAGCATGCTTAACTGCACAAAGATTGGCTGTGTCTGAGATGGTTTTTAAATTTAAATCCTTGTGCACATCTTCATTACACACGTACCAGGGAGTTTTAACGATTCCCCTGATTACTCTATTTTGAACGCGCTGTATAATGTCGATGTTGATCTTTGCAGTACATCCCCATAATTGAAGACCATAGGTCCACACCGGCTTTAGCACTTGGTTGTAAATGAGGAGTTTAGTTTGAGTTGATAGCTCAGAGTTTCTGCGAATTAGCCATTGGAGTTTTTGCGTCTTTAGATTCAGCTCAGCAGCTTTGATTTTCACGTGCTCTTTCCACTTGAACTTTACATCTAAAGTCATGCCTAGATACTTTGCACCATTAGCATTTCGCACTATTGCTGACAAAATATGAACTGGTTTGTAGATAATTTTTTTATTAGTAAAATCCACGTGAACTGATTTGGTTTCGTTTAGCTTTATGTTCCAATTTTCAGTCCATGTGACTACTTCGTCAATGGACTTCTGCAGTTTCTGGATGGATTTGTTTTCAGTTGATCCAACAGCTAAGATGCATGTATCGTCAGCGAATGTAGCTACTTTGCACATTTTCGGTACTAGCAGGTCTGCGGTATGGAGTAGGTACAGTACTGGGTCGAGTATGCTGCCTTGTGGTACTCCGGCCAATATTTGTTTTATTTCCGAATACGACTGCTTTTGCTTTACTCTAAAGTACCTATTTGTTATATACGATTCCAAAATGTCAGTGAACTGCAACGGAAGAAGGGCTTTTAATTTACAAAGTAGTCCTTCGTGCCATACTTTATCAAATGCCTGGGCAACGTTAAGGAACATTGCTGAGCAGACTTTATTACTCTTTAGCGCGTCTTCTATTGTATGTGTTATCCTGTGTATTTGTTCGACGGTAGAGTGTTTTTCCCGGAAGCCAAACTGATGTGAGGGTATGATGTTTCTACATGCAATGATAGATTTTAAGCGTTTGGAGAACAGTTTTTCGAATAGTTTTCCCATTACTGGAAGCAGAGCGATTGGCCGTTAAGATGACACTTCATTCGGATTTTTGCCTGGTTTAGGTATCATTACTATTTCGGATACTTTCCATTGGAATGGTATATATTCCCAAAACTTCGGCGGTTATTAAGTCGAACCCTGGACTCTTCCTTAATTTTAAATTGGAAATTTCGGTAGCAACTTCATCTATACTGAAATGCTTTATTTTAACGAACTCTTGTACAGTTGATGGCGGAGTGAGATTGAATTCTTGTTTTGTTGTTTCGCAATGCGTTTTTCCGAGAGCAGTGATTTCAATGTTGTCTCACACCATTCCCGTTTTAGCAAGAACTGATGGTGCTTGGCGTAGTCCCAAAGAAGGATCCCGCCTAAAAAGTTGGCCGATCACTCGTTTCAAGCCGCGCTCGGAAAAGTCATCAACATTTTTTTTAAACCTTATTTCGCTGGCGTCGTAGCCCTTGAGTGGGACTATTACGCAGCAAAAAGCAGAACGAAATATATCTTGAAGTTACAAGAAAAAACCGGTTCTTTTCTCATGACACAGACTGTATAATCAAAGCAGCATCCGAAACTAATCACTAAGCTTCAAATTTAAAGTAATCCCATGAAATATACTTCGTTTATTTTAAATAAAGGTTGGTCACATTTCAAGGACCGTCGTTGAATGTGAGCCACACCTAAACGTCAAGTTTTTTTCTGCATTTCATTTGACCTTTTCAATTTCAGACTAAGTAAAGATCATGTGATTTTACACCGTTGGACTTCTTTCTTTGGGGTTATTTGAAAGAAAAGGTGTACGTCGATAAGCCAGCAACAATTCAAGAGCTAAGGGATGAGATAATTCGGCACGTTAACGGCATAGAACCTCAATTATGCCTCAACGTCATCGAAAATTTGGACCAACGGATGGGGATGTGCCGCCGAGGCCGCGGCGGCCATTTGGTCGATATTTTATTTCATACGTAATTGAGCCATACCAATATTATCATAATAAAGAGAAATGACAATAATTTAAAAAAAATTGTATTTTATTCAAAATCAATACCGGCCCTTGAAGCTTAACCACCCTTTATAATAATTTTGGTGTTTTACTTTTTTCGCTCTATAGCTTTAACTTTTCTTAATAATTTATTTAAGTTTCGTGCTTATTTCTGGATGTTTTTTAACCATTTATCGTTAAAAGTTTTAATATTGAAAATATAAACTGATAACAAAAATAAAAAAAACTGAGTTGGACTTATAATTTTTTAGTGCGGTGTAGAAACTTCATGGCGCTGAAAAAAAAATGTCAAATGCATGCAGACTCATCTTCATTACTTATTTAATTCAGTTGTTTCCCTAGTTAGCTTCCACAAGACAAAAGAGTTTACTACTAAACTTAAACTTAAACTGTACGGACAACATGTCAAGTAGGCAAGAAAGAAACCAATACACCAAAATAAGTAATAGATGTGCATCACAAGTAAATATATTTTCACATACACACAAATGTACTTATATGTGTAACCATATGTACGGCATTATACTTGTAAGTTAGCATGCAATTTGCTTTAGTTTTCCTTTTTTGTTTTCTTTTTTTTTTGTAATCAGACTCACCACAATGCCTTGTCAAATGGTTCGTGAAATCCCTCACGCGACATGCGCATATATTGGCCCCATGTTAAATTGTTCCGATCGAAAATGTAATTGTAGACAGGTAATTCCTCCTTGGATTGTGTATCACTTTTGCGCAATAAAAATCTGTCGAGTAAGGAATGAGTGAGAGAATGGAGTGAATGAGTAGTGAAAAAATAATAGTGAAAAGGTTAAACACTGACAATGGCGTTGCAAATTTACTCGAGGGTAAATGCTCAATTGTAGGAAGTAAGTGAGCAAACCGGCTTGGCGCAGCCATAGCAATAAATTCTAGTAACTGATAGTAGACGTTGCAGTTTTATTAGTGGCATGTGAACTGTAGAATGTTGTAAGTTTAATGCAGTTGTTTGTTGCATGAAAATACTCTGCAAAACAATCGACTAGTTTTTAACTGCTTTGTTCCTACTGAATTTGAAAGCATGACTGACTCGTGCGCTCCGAGCGATTTCGCTTGTACAAAATTTTATTTCCACGGCTATTTTTATAGCTTTACAAAAATGAAACGATGATTTATTTCTCGAGTGATCGCTTTCGAAAGCTTGAAATAACATAGAAATGAATTATGCAAGAGGATAAATATATATTTGAACTAGGGCCAATTAAAAATTTCTATTTATTTACAGCCAATTTTTTTTTTTGAATATTGATAAAAAATAAGCTCAGAGAACTGCTTCGCTTTTCTTCGAGGTTGAAGTGCATTCAGATAGTGCGGATTTGATGAAATATATGACATTATGTGCGACACATTTTCTTTATTTTGAAAGCAATATCATTATTGCACGGCTGGCAAGTCTTCATTCGTCTTTCTCAAAAAATATGTACTTGCCCAACTCATAATATTAAGGCCCTCACCTCATTTAAAATGGCATTTTTTGGATGTTTTTTAAAAGCGTGTAAAACACAAATGGAAAAACCTTTTGTATTTTTGTTTTGAATATTTTATTTCCTGATTCATTATTGAAAAATAAAAATGTTTATTTCACCATACGAGGTTCGTTCAAAAAGTTTTCAGCCTTGAAAAAATGGTCTTTCAAAAACAGATATGTTGCGGCGACAGGGGTTCCGGAGCGAACAGGTATCTGAAATAAAAATGATCAAAAGTTTCTTCATCAGTATGAATTTTGTTATCGCGTGAACTACGATCTTTCAAAAACAAAGTTTTTAACAAATGGCGCACGTGCGAAGATGAAAAACCGTTTTTTGAATTTTTTTTTTGACTTTAAAGATCCAAAAAAAATACCAAAAAATTTTGTTTCCGAATGATCGTAGTTCCCACGATAGGGACATCACTTCTATGTCATTTAAATTTTATTTCATGAAAATCGGTTCAAAATTTTATTTCAACAACTGGCTATATCTGTGTCCATTGTCTATGTGAAAACCATTTTTTGAAGACTTACAACTTTTTGAACGAACCTCGTATGACAAAAAAAAATTTTTATTTTTTAACAATGGATCAAAAAATAAAAAAATATACTCAAAACAAAAATAAAGAATGTTTATTTTTTTCATTTCCGTTTTACATGCTTTTAAAGAAACACCGAAAAACCCCATTTCAAAT
Source organism: Anastrepha fraterculus (assembly GCA_037575425.1). NCBI lineage: Eukaryota > Metazoa > Arthropoda > Insecta > Diptera > Tephritidae > Anastrepha > Anastrepha fraterculus. The sequence continues at coordinate 26,410 of JAYXIM010036092.1, read as the reverse complement.
GAAAGGAAGCATTTTGAAAATGTCTGAAAAGTTAATAATCGCTTGGCGTCAGATTTCAAATCATAACCGTCCTACCGAATGCACTATTCGGCAAACCATCTGCAATATTGAGAATAATTTTACATTATCGGATGATACTCGACCGATTAGACTGCGCACAGTCCGATGTGAAGAGAATATTGCGGCTGTAAATGAGAGTTTTACCGAAGACCTGAAATAATCGGTTCGGCGCCGATCTCAACAACTTGGCCTACCTTATGGCACTACCTGAACGGTTTTATGCCAAAATCTTGTTTTGAAAGCATATAAAATACAGCTAGTCTAAGATTTAAAGCCGGCCCATCTTCCAAAGCGCCATAATTTCAATCGTTGGACTTTTAGAAAACTCGCCGAAGATCCGCAATTTGCTACCCGAATTTTGTTCAGCGATGAGGCCCATTTCTGGTTTAACGGCTACGTCAATAAAGAAAATTGACATATTTGGGTAACCCCAAGCCATTTAATAGCAGCCATTACATCCATTACACAATCATTGTATGCGGCTTATGGGCTGGATGGGTCCATATTTCTTCAAAGACGAGGCGGGCGCCAATGTAACACTAATATACGATCTTTTGATGCCGGAAATTGAAGCCTGTGATCTGCACAACATCCATTACATGGTTCTAACTCGACGGTACTACTTGCCATACAGCCCCTGAAGCAATGAATTTCCTACGTCGGCGCCTCAATGAGCAACTTACTCTTGTCGCGGATCAGTGGATTTGCCACCAAGATCGCGTGATATCACATCTTTGCACTTTTATTTGAGGGAGTGTGGGGATATATAAAGTCTAAATGCTTTGTGAATCGAGCTTCGATTGAGGTACTGGAAGCCAACATTACTTCAGTTATTAACGAGATACCGACCGAAGTCCTCCAACGAGTCGCGTGTCAATAAGAATTGGTGGTTACGGCTGGCCGAATTTCGGCGCAATTGCGGCCAATATATGAAAGGAGTTATCTTTAAAAAATAAATGTCATGAATGGTTTCACACAAAAATAGTATAGATTGCACAATCAATTTGAATTTTCGTTGTTTTACTTTAAAATCCGATACTTCTAAGTTGATCGCCCTTTAGTAGATGTGTGCGACCTGACGTTGTGTCGCTGTCCTTTTCACCTATTATAGAAACTTCTAGACGTGTTTGATCGAATGAAAGTATATCAGAATGTCTAATGCCTCCTTTGTGTTAGTAGGGGCTTGGCGAGCATTTGAACTAACTCATAACGATTTGAGCTTCCGGCTGCACGATTCACACGGCTGCACCGACATCTTGGCCGACCAAAAAGCACCTCATCTCCAACATCTATCTAAACAAGACAGCGCCATCACTTTGCTCTTACAATTGATATTATATTAAGTGTCAAATTTTTTCCTAATTTTTTCTTCTCCAATTACTGGTGCCCTTCTAGTAATGACTGGCCAGATAGTTTTTATCATAAGCTTTTTCATAGCACCGATTCTCTATGGTTGCTTATCGTCTAGTAAGTTGTGATCGCATCACCTGAGTCGGATCTTAATTCTCTTAAATTCTTCATACATCACCATCTCAACCACACAAGAGTTTTTAAATTCAAACTTCAGAATTAGAGCTAACATTCTTGGTAAAAACAAAATGCAATCTTTTACCAACAAATTTTTGCTCCCATTTCCCTTTTTTACTACTGGGCCAACCTTACACCCCCAAAGATTACACTTTAATATTCTAATGAATACAAATGAGTCTCAAATGTGCGCAAAAGCTTCGTTACGCTCTTACTATTATTTACAGTTAGTACAACGGAAAATGCCCACTCGTTTACATCGACTTTTGACTAAAACTTCTTATCAGTTTTTGCAGAGTTTTTGTTATACGTAGGAGTATTTAATCCGGCGTTGGTGTAGTGGCAAAAGTTGCTTGAGTGATGTTGGTGGGGTATGCCACACCCCATGGCTCAATATTACTCCATACACACTACATAAAGTATACAAAACCATCAAGTTGGTGCACATTATACCATCAGATTTTCTTTTGTTATGATTCCGTAAGTAATTAAAAAAATTAATCTAAATGTTGCATGTTTCGAAAATAATATTCGAGAGATGGCCGTCACCAGAGTGGACGCAAAAATTTGAGTTTTGATTTACTTTTTTCACTTTTTGACTAACTAAAGATCTTTGACGTCAGATTGCCGATTTTTTTGGCGCACCGGGAAACCCGTTTTCGTAAATTCTAAGTAACCCCACAGCAGGAAGTATTGAGCTCTGAGATCAAGTAATTCCGCTAGGCAAGAATCTCCTTTCGCGAGAAATCAAATGCCCAAAGAAGTAGTTAAACAAACCTTTCATCGGATTGCGCGCAGTGTGAAGGTTAAGCACTGTTTTGCGGGAACCACTTATCCGGTTTTAGAAACTCCTTGTGCACCTTGTGTGGATATAATGCATGAAGCATGCAGCAAAGCAGGCGAACACACAACTTGTTCACGAAAACTTATAGAATATATGGATCAGAGATACGGCAAGAAACTCCGACACAACAGCGACGAACACTGAAAACTTTATTGCTCTTTACGCAAATCCTCAATAAAAAGTCAGAGCTCCAATCCCAATCCAGTAAAATTAGCCGAAAGCCGCAAAAAGGACAAAGAGGAAGTTATTAATAACATTGCAAATAATTTGGAAGCTGAATCCTATAGAAATAATTTAAAAGGTGTGTGAAATGCTGTAAAATCAATAACAAGTGCAAAACCCAGCGTTTCATCGCTAAAAGACAAAAATGGCAATATTTTGAAATCTGCATCTGCGCAATTTGATCGACGGAGAGAATATTTCGTAGAATTGGATGTTAGAAGTGAATGATAAGTCTCGTGGCTGGAAGTCCCGTTTTACGGCGCAACTCTAATAGAACCGCAAAGTCTCATCGAAATTGCAAAGGTCATACCAAAATTAAAAGAAATCGCCCAGACATCATCCCTATTGAATTCCTGGGTGGTCTAGAAATTTCAAAAAATCGATTTTTTTGTTTTTTCGATATTTCGAAAATATAGAATCTTAAGAATATACAGTGAAATTTTAATACGGAACTTCCCAATATTATAGCCGGTACAGTCCATTAACTTGGTAAAGAGCGGTCCGCGCGCTCTTGTATCTCAAACGTTCAAATCATTTATTTCGAAACGACTTTTTTTTCGGCCTGGTGTTGTTAAAAAAAAAAACTATTCTACCGAATTCTCTGAAATTTTAATATGTTGTTCACAACATCAATGGTTATCGCCCGTACTAGAATCATATTATTCTTTGTATTTTTTGATTTAAAAACTGAAAAAACCCTATGTTTAGAGCGTCAAATGCGAAACTGCGCTATTTTGTCAAAGTTTTTGTTTCTTATTCTAGTACGGAACATAGCTACAGTCAAACTGATTAATAATTTTTTTGGTTTTTGTGTTTCAGATAAATAGAAGAGCCAAAATGGACAACACCGTCCAGGTCCAATTTTTCGTAAGGGTCAACTTCAACGCCATTTTTTAAATTATTAAAATGAAAAAAAAAAATTTTAGATTTTGTATGTAAAAGAAATAAAATAAAAAGCCTAAACAATTTAAATATCATTTTTCTTTTTTTTATTGTAAAATCAATTCCTGAAAATATCCTAAATTTTCGAGCTCTAGACCACTGGGGCCTCTTAAATATAGAGCAGAAATCCTGGCTCTACTTCTACACCCTATCATAGACAAAGCATTGGTCGATAACTCTATACCAAGTAGTTGGAAAGAAGGTATAGTCACTACAATTCCTAAAACAAGTGACCTTAGTAACTGTCGTAATTGGAGGAGCATAAGTATAAATGCGCGTTTGTTTATTTCGTTTATCAGGGAAAAAGTGATTGGTGCTGAATACTCAACTCTGATAGAAGCAAAATGGGGTCAGGCCTGCTAGGTCCTGTTTTGATCATATTAACACGTTACGTTGAGTAGTAGAATAATCCGCAGAATTACACTTACTGTTTGTGGAGTATGAGAGAACGTTTGACACTATTATGGAAGACCGTGTTCCCGGAAATCATTAACACACTCTACAATAATGCTGAATGCAAAGCTCATTTCAAAAGCAAATAAATTGAAAGATTTGCTATAGTAAATTATAAAAGACAAGGATGCGTCCTCCCACCTCTGCTATTTATCACAGTACTGGATTCTATACTAGGGAAAACAAATTGCAAAGCTCCAGACTGCATTCAAAGTCGTTCTAAGCTTGGTTATTTTATTATGCAAGCGTCACTCATTTGTTGGTAATCGATCAAAATTTGCAAAATTTAATGACGAATCCAATAACCATAGGCCTGAAAGCTAAATTAATGCGATGTGCAATTAGCAATACGCGCCCCTGGTTGTAAACTCTGCTTATATGACTGTTGAAGTAGAATTTTGCTATCTGGGTACGATAATTGCTAAGAATAGAGATACTGAAAGTGACGTAACCAGCCGTATAAGCAAAGACGAGCATGTTTTTATAAATTGAGCAAAGTTTGGGGTTCACGAAATATTAGTTTACGTACCAAACTAAGAATTTTTCGTACGAGTATAAAAAGGATCACGTTGTATGATTGTGAAACCAGGAAAGTCATTAACAGATTACGCCAGAGTATGCAAACATTTGTAGACTAATTTCTTCGATAAATTTGCCTAATTTTCTGGCCCCGAGTTATAACGAATGAGAATCTATCATGAAGAAAAGAAAGCCAGGTTGCCCAATGCTTCGTATTTTGCTGCAGCTGCGAACCCACAGAGGTCAAAATGGGGCTCATTCTAAAATTCATGTTGTGTTTAAATCGCTGACGAAATATTTCCCAAAATATTTAAGACATTTTTCTATTGGGTTGGGGAATAAGTTCATAGCGTTTTTATATTTTCTTTTATTTTACAACAATTTGTTTGCCATCTGGCAAAGGGAAAGTATTCATTCGATAGAACTGTTTCTGCTCTACAAAACTATATTAATTGTATTTTTAAGTTATTTAATTTTCTATTAGTTTTGAGGCTTAGTAAGGGAATACCCACGAACCAAAAATCAACATTTTCGACACCTACACTTCTTTGCTTTTCATCGAGGCCAAAAAGCTGCCGAAGCTGCCGAAGCAGCACGGGACATACGTGTAAGGAGAAGGTGTCAAACTCGAGTCTCCAGCACGGAAAGGGTGTGCAAAGTTTAAAAATGGCGACTTTGCGAGTGACACCGATGACACGTCCCACAGCGGAAGGTCTTCTAAAATCGATGAAAAACGTCTTAAATCACTTTTGAACGAGAACTGTCGCCAAACCAGTCGTGAATTGGCGCGAAAAAATGAACTGCAATTGAAAAACGATTCTAAACCACCTTCATTCAATAGGGCTTACCGAAAAATTGGGATCCTAGGTGTCTCACAAACTCTACGAAAAAAAACATAGAAAGACGCTTTCAAATTGTTCTCAGCATCTCGCCCGCCATCGAGCAACATGCGCTCATAAACAGCGCTTTTTGTACCGAATCATCACGGGAGATGAAAAATGGTGCCTAAACATCAATATGAAGTAAGGAAAGAAAAGAGTGGGTGGCTCCAGGAGATACGTCAAAGCCAAGAGTCAAGTCGGATCTTCATCCAAAGAAGATCACGACATGTGTTTGGTGGGAGTGGAAGAGCTTGGTGCACTGAGAAATACTCGAAGAGAATGGCACTGTCAGTAAGGAGCTCTACATTTCCAGCTAAACCGCGTGCATGAGGCTATGAGGCTATTGAGGCTACGAAAAGACTTCATCGACATGAACAAACCTTCACGACAACACCAGGCCTCATGTTGGGCAAGTCTTCAAAGCCGCACTCCAAGAGCTCGAATGGGAGATCCTTCAGCATCCGCCGTATTCTGCGGACCTTGCACTGAGCAATTATCACCTTTTCCCCTCCCTGTCAAACTATATGAAGGGCGTTAGCTTCGATAACAAAGAGGTCCTTAAAAACTGGCTCAACAACTTCTTTGACACCAGACCAGGGTATTTTAGGTGGAACGACATCAACAAATTAGTCGAAGAGATTGTAAACAGCAACGGCGGTAATGCTAATAATTATTGTTTTTTTGTCCAACTTAACAAGACATACCCCACCACACCACTGCCGGGTTAACTACAATTTTTTATTTTTTTTCACTATTTTCTCACAAAACTTCGGCACTGAGAATCAAGTATAAGAACCCAATTTGTTGGTACACCTACACACGTATCTGCATATGCATATGCATGTACTAGTACACAGCTACCCACAATCCACCGAATACTCACTTAAAGGAGTCAACTCTTTGCACAGCTTCTCTTCGCACTCACCTCCTCGCTATATCCCATGCACTGGCAATCATTGCATTGACACAGTAATCTGCCGGTACCATATTGGCCTTGCAATTTGCCCGACCATAGATGCAGCGCACTAGACCGCGCGCCGACCAAGTGCACAAACCTGATGGCCCATACAAATTATCAGTCCAGCCGGGAACGGGATCCTTATAGGTTGATATAACTGAAAATAAATTAGAATTAATGCATGGGTAAGAGTTTGCACGTACATACATACACATGTCTACTGCTATTTAAATACTTTGAAACTTATACGAGGATGCACATTATGGTGTGTATGATTTTTATACCCAAACGCACTTGTGCACGAGGGTGTGACAATTTTGTACCCATGACATGTATTTATAAAAAACAAATAAAGCCAAATTTCACACATTTGGTGCATACGTTGAATATAAAAAAGGGACTAAGACTCAAGCGCAATTTTGAAAAATGGGTGGTGCCACTTAAGCCTTAATTTCATTCTGTCTGGCCGTCTAATCTTACATTACATTAATCTATATATTACCCTCATTTAGTATGAGTTTGTTTGATTCCAAAAATTAACAGCCCGCCCAAACTAAATTTTAATGTTACTACCGTCTTTTTCCGAAAATAAGACACTGTCTTACTTTTTTCTTAGTCCAAAATCCCCAGCGTAGGGGAGGGCAAAATAAAAGTATACTTATAAAAATATGTTAAGAATATTTATTTTACACAGAATACAGAAATTTAAATTTATTCAATTACAGTCATAACATTTTGTTCTGGAACATCGTCATAAACAAAATTCTGAATTATATTCTAATTTTTTTCCAAATCCATTTCCTGTTGAATCATTAGTCCGAATATCGCACGTCTTGCAATATAGCTATCGTTAAATGAATACTTCTTCTCTAAGTAGCCTGTTCCCAGTGCATTGGAAACATCACTATTAGTTATTTTGTCCTATGAATTTTTTACCCAATTCACAATTTCTTGCAAGCCTGGTTTTACAAACTTCCCTCGATCATTTCTCACCATTCTGTTTTCAATATATTCATTGATTTCTATCCGTAAGAGATCCTTGAATGACTTGTTTATTGCAATGACAAGTGTCTAGAGGTAACCAGTAATTCCTGTCGGAGTCATTATTTGATCAATCCTCCTCTCAGAAAGAAAAGTTTTCATGACTTTAGCGCGGTGAGTACTGGCTGAATCCCAAACTGGTGAGCCTCTCTTCGGAGTCTTCAACAGTGGTGGCAGCATAAAATCAACCCACTTTTTTATAACTGATTGGGTGCACTCGGCTTTTTCACTTTCAAGGACATAACTTCCTGAGACACGTTGAATCTCGTCTCTTTTACCTTTAGTGATTAAAATTGGCGATACTTTCTTGCCATCTAGACGAATCGCCAAAACCCAGCTAACACGCGCACTATTGTAACTGGTAGAAGGAACGTAAATTGACGAAGGATCCTTGTGGTAAACTGTCGTTTGGGCTCCTTGGCCCAGGAATACCGCGATCTCATCCATAGTAATAATGTTGAAGAGTTGGTATTTCGAAAAATCGGTGCCATCAACAAAAAAGGTTAGACGGAAGTGCACGCTTAACAACTTCAACTATTTTGTTTCAAATATTTCTCTGAAATACGAGTTTTAGCGAAACTGAACATATTATTACTTATACTTAATAAAACAACAGTATTTTTTAAAGAATTCTTTTTGTCACATTATTTTAACTAGGGATTATTTTCGGAGGATGTCTTATTTTCTGAAAAAGGCAGTATTATACAATAATCAAGTTCAGTTTATGCCGAGTTTAACATTTCCTTCATCAGCATCAGCTACACTCCACAATAACTTCCACAACTACGGTTCTCCACTCCGGTCGATCCTCTGCTACAGCTTTGCCGTTTGCGGTCCCCATTTCCCGTAAGTCGACTGTGACCTCATCAAACCAACGTTTGTTTGGTCTCCCTCGACCTCTGCGTCCAACCGCTTGCCTATGGAACGCTATACTGGTATCTCTCCATTTGGGCAATCGATAACTGTGCCCCAGCTATCTGATTCGTTGACTTTTTATAAAGCGCGTGACGTTTCCATTTTGAATCAATGCAACGAGTTCGTGATTGTATCTTATCCGATATGTTCCGTCATCTCGGCGGAAAGGAGCATCGAAAAATTCGTGGTATCTTTCTTTCAAACCTCAGTATTTGGTCGATGTCTCTTGCTTTAAGTACCCATATCTTGCTGCTGTGTGTTAGTATGAGCCGTCCAAGCGCTTATACATTGCCATCTTTTGAGCTTTTGATAGGAATCGAGACTGGAATAATTGGATGTGAGCAAAGATTGCTTTATTTGCCACGCTTACTCGGTAATTTGTTGCCACGGAAGTGTCAACTGCCCATGAAGAAACCTAATTTTTTTCTTTCTTTTTCACTCCTCTCGGGAGCATAGAGCCTCGACAAGACTCAGTCTAGCGTTGGTTTCATTAATCTATTTTGATTTCTGCTTGGGTAGGTAGCCTGCCGCGACCAGTCCTAAATAGTGGGAATGCCCACCTGTCGATGGTTAGGAACAACGCCTTCTAGCTGCTTACAGCACCATCTGTGTTTCACATTTTTCTGCCAGAAGGTACAAGCTGATGGTTGAGAACTTCGCTTAATTTGGTATGTCTGCGCTATTACCGCGGCTGCCCGCTTGCTCTTGCTGGCGCCATTGATGCAATGCATAATTGTGTGTTTTTCTTGTTTCAGCAGCCACAATGCAAATAATGCACTGACTATTGTGCGGGAGAAAAGATGGAAAGAGTAAGTTGTTGGGGTTGAGGAATGATTTTTATTTGTTTGTTTTTAGAAACAGGGGACCGTGCTTTTCGGGGGACTCGAAGCCACAACCTCTGGGGTGGCAAGCTAGTGCACTTACGCTCAAAACCAAGCCCACCGAGGAGACCTAATTACGAGTATTTAAATTTGTCAACCCTCTGAATGCATTCTCCATCGATTTCGATATGTATCGGTTTATCTGTGTTTACACGTACCACTTTTATAAACTTGAGTTTTTCAATCGCTTATTCTTTATATTGTGTTAAACTCTTGTTCGTTTTGTAAAATCTCGACAATGTCATTGGCAGCTGCAGTGACAAAATCGAATTGCCACATTTTAGTTTGCATGCTACCTCAATGTCATAGGCAATCCTCCAAAAACCGTCCTTCTGCCAGCTCCTCATAAAAACGATTCGTCGTTCGGAGTCGGCTAAAAACTGTAGGTCTCTCCATTTGCGGAACAACAGCAAGACGCACACCACAAGTAGGAGGAGAAGCTCGGCCTAACAAAAGTGTGCGCGCCTATTATTTATTTTTATTTTTTACTACCTCAATAAAACTTGTAGTTGATGGGGAGACACCCCTTAAAACTTGTCGTTGATGGTGAGTCGCCTTGTTTTACACCTGATGAAATGCTGAATTCGTTGGTAACATCTCCATTTATTAAAACCCGCGCATTGCTGTGTGATAGCTTCATCTGAATTAGTTTTAAAATTTTTAACGGTATACCTTCTTTAAACTTCATATCGTTCAGACGGTGTCTATTAATGCGACGAAAGCTTGCTTCAAATCAGTGAACAGGCAATGGAAATTCAGTGCGTACCCTTTGTATTTCTCTATTATTTGCATTAGTGGGAAACATTGGTCTGTTGTGGAACTACCCTGGCAAAAATCGCACTGGTAGTCATCCAAAAGTTCCTCTGCATGTACGCTCAAACTTTTGCCTACTATGTTTCTAAAGACTTTATAGCCAGTGTTGAGGAGAGGTGTACCTCGGTAATTGTTACAGTTGGTTTTTTTGCCCTTTTTATGTAATGGTACTATAAAGTCACAGTTCCATTATTCTGGTAGCTGTTCAGTTACCAAAATTTTGCTCATCAATTCTGTTATTATATTATTGAGCGTTTCACCAACGAATTTTAAAAGTTCCACATTTATTTGGTCACATCCGCTGTTTTTATTATTTTTTTAAGTTTGTCAGACTTTCTATCACTTCGTTACGAGCCGGTGCTCCCATAAAGTTTTCTGCTGTTGAGTATATCTCATTTATATTCCCAACATATAAAGTCCGAAGTCTGTTTGATTTTCTATATTCTGAGTGTCACTAAAATATTCTTCCCATCTATTCAGTATTTATTTCTTTTTCTGTTATAATTTCACTTTCCTTGTTTTTGCACAAGTTTTTCCGAGGTTGGTGTGGCTTTGTTTTGCTTCTAATTGCCACGGAGCCAGAGCTTTCACTAACTCTATGTAGCAAAGATCCTTCGTTCTGTCCTTCCTTTTGTGCATTTTCCAGCCAGCAGTGCCGAATCGCCTTTAGATGCGTGACAATCCAAATATCTTCAATACGAGTACTTGCCCATATTTTCAAATATTGTGACTGATTAAACGAAAGTGATGGACAAAACTGAAGTTTCCTGTCATGTTCGACAGACTATCGCAAATCAATCTGTCATTAAGCAGAAGGGAGTGCAAGCAGCTGGTTGAACTGATAATGGGCTACTTTCCATGGCCGAAATACATGGAAAAGGTAGGCATCTCAGATAGCGCACTCTGCCCAGCATATGGAGAGGAGAATGAGACGGCGGACCATTTTCTTTGCGCCTGCCCGGCCTTCGCTCGAATCAAGCTTGAGATCTTTGGCACCAAAAATAATAATTTCTGATGTAAAGCACACCTTAATGCAGTTATGTATTTATGCTTAGGTGTATTTAAGTATAAAAAATATGTATTTACAGTTGAATAACAACGTTTATAACACTGTTGTAATTTTTTTTTTTTTTTTGTTTTGTATGAATTCAGTTGGCTTACAGTGGTAACCAAATCTGGACTTCTGGTTCAATGATTTTTTTTTTTTTTTTTTTTTTTTTTTTGTCTCTTTGTTATTAGGATATTTTCTTTATTTGGGTGTACGAGTATATTTTAGTTTTGAAATTTCTTCTTTTTGCATGGATTTTCTTAGTCATTCATTTAATAGTGATAAATAGTTCGAGATTCTTCGGGGATTCCGCTTCTGGGCGTGCGAAATGGTGAACGCCTTCCCATTTTCCCCATCTCCCTTCCGCACTAGGCGCCAGTGATTTTTGTTTATACTCCGGCAAAATTTTTAAATATGTGTGTGTGCTTGAGTATAAGTTCACAAAGCGTACACGAACTTAAATAGGAACACAACTACAAGATTGTGTCTATTCTATGTATATGAAACTGATATGCGTTCTTATGTTTTGAATTTTGCAACTTTAAATATGTTTATCTCTGTTTTCATATTTAGGGAACTTTGTTGTGCATTACCTTGCCACTTTTAGTTCTATTGGCACGGACAAACAAACTCTGTCCTTATTGTGCCAAATACTCTTTTGTGTTATTTTTGTGTTTTGTTGCATTTGTGCACTCCAAAAATTTCGTATCTCTAACAGATGTGTCCTTTGGGACATTTATGCCATTGAAGTGTAAATGCGCTTGCAACATTTTGCTGTATTTATTTTTTGATGCAAAAGTACGTCTTGCCTTCCAGCATAAATACTAAGGATATATTAACATAGTATTTATTCTTTTATCGGCAACTATCGGGTGTTTTGTTTGTAGCTGCATGCGAGCTAAAGATATCGAGAGCTATGGTTCGATAGCTGAGAATGGCCAACTGTGTTGATATTTCTGGGCAGGAAGGTTTGGCGACCAGCGTTGCCGAATGGATTTGTGCGTGACTACCATTCGGAATTCACAAAGAGAACTTAGGTTCGAATCTCGGTGAAACACCAAGATTAAGAAAAACATTTTTCTAATAGCGGTCGCCCCTCGGCAAGCAATGGCAAACCTGCGTGTGTATTTCTGCCATGAAAAGGCTCCTCATAAAAAATATCTGCCGTTCGGAGTCGGCTTGAAACTGTAGGTCCCTCCATTTAGAAGGAGGAGCTCGGCCAAACACCCAGAAAGTGTGTGCGCGCCAATTATATATATATATATAAGGTTTGGCGGCGTCAGGTTCCTCGATTCGTTAATGGGTTTCAGTTGTCATGTTTGTAGATTAGCTTGAGCCTTTCAGCCGACACAACCTTCTCAACTAAAGCAAGGTGGCTCTAATGGCCGTTTGATTTCATTTATGCGAAGGAACACGCGTGAACAGGAGCACAAATGTTCGAGGAAAAAAGCAACGGTAAGGCACCGAAGGTACACGGACCCATGGACCCCGCCTTAAGTCCGTTGAACTATTTTTTGTGGAGAGCCGTTAAGGACAGTTGCTATGTGAACCATCCAGATACGATTGATGCTTTAAAATACGAAATCGAAGTTGCCATTCATGAAATTGGAGCCCAAACAATCGAAAATGTCCTTAAAAATTGAGTTGATCGAATGGCCTACTGTAAGGCCAGTCGTGGCAGTCATTTGAACGATATTATTTTTCATTCATAAATGACAATGTTCAATCTTCACAATAAAAAAAAAAGTTTGAAAAAATTTTGACTAGTGTTTCTTTTTTATAGCCGATTCAAAAAGCAAATTTGACAAGGCCCACCCTATACTTACCGATGGGTGGCCGAAAAATTCCCGCTGGCATATAAAAGGCTCGATGATTAACTAAATTCTCAGCGCATTTTTTGGTCATTGTGTATGTATTGGGCATATCGCCGACTAGGCAGTGACGAAATTTTTCCAGCGTTTCATCGTCAAAAATGCGAAAGATCTAAAAAAGTTATTTAGTAGAAAATTTATAATATAATTCATTAAATCTACAGTTACAAAAACTTATATATAGAGTAAAGGTTGTTTGGTTGATTGATTGAAGTGGTGATTCACCAAGAGACCAATCCTCGCTACCAACAAGTCATACGTTTATTCCTTCAACTCTGTACGATTGAGAAACTTTATAAGGTTGTTCATATATTTATATGCCGACCAGCTCTTTGAAGTTTTCAAAAATCGGCTTGCCAAAGATGAACTTCCTCGCCTTCCATAGGGCAGGGCATTCACAGAACAATATAAAGATAGTTTCCTTTTTCTCCACCAGTACATTTTGTGAACCGTAACGTAACGTTAAAGTTTACGCTCAAAGTGATAAGGCTATTTCTGCTGTCTACCACCAGTTTTGCGGTTGTTGGAGCCGCAACCAGTTCCGGGATTGCAGCTAGGCCATCCGAATGAACAGCGATATGATCCTTAAGGGATAAAACTGCGATTAAGAGCTTACAAGCATCACCTATTACCAATACTCCCTATGAGGATATACTTTATATCTGCTCCAACACCACAATTTTGGAATCATTGTTGGTAGATATAATAGTAGACTAGAGCTACAAAATGGCTTAAACATAATATCTAAAGATAAGACTTAAAAGTAATCCGACTACAATTTAGATAGAAGTAAAGATTTAGGAGGGACGAAATCTAGATCGAGACTATTAAAAATGCTATTAATTTCACTTTCATTAAGCTTTTTTTTTTGTGGGCACAGACTAGCAAGTACAGCATTCAGACAACTTTATGTCTATTGCACTCCGAAGATCTCAGTAGATCTTGTGGAGCCAAGGAGGTCACTTCCTGACACATCAGTACCAAAGACCTCAAACCTGATTCGACCCACAGGAAGTGGTCCGCCGTCTCATCCTCATCTTTACAAGCTGAGTGCAGTGCACTGTCTGAGATGCCTACCTTTTCCATGGCCTCGCCCATAGAGACTAATCCGTCTAACCAGCTGCCTACAGTCCCTTTTGTTTGATGACGGGAGGATCTGCGACAGTCGGCCGGACATAACAGATAACATCAGTTGTGTCCATCTGCAGCCTCTCTCAGCCTCGCTTGTGGAATAAAGTTACCCGTTTGCTAACCGTGGCTTTGATGGCTGCAGAAGAAAGTGGCAGAATGGGCTCCAGCTCAAAGAAGTGGGCCTAAGAGCACATCCTAGCTAAGGACTCAGAGACCTCGTTACCCACGTGTCACGGGAACCATGTTAGCATCTGGATATTATATCTACCAACATGATTCAGCCTGAATTTACAGGACTCAACTACCTTTGAAGGGATTGGAGGGCTGTCTAAGACCATGAGCCCAACTTTGCTGCCACTGTAGACATATACAGATCTGCCTCTTCATCTACACAACAAAGTTCACCGCTTCTTGAATAGCATACATCTCCGCTTGAAGCACAGGTGCGTGCATTCCAAGAGCAAAGTGTAGTTTTGTTCCGCTGGATTCCACGTGGGCACCATAGCCGGAACCGTGCCCGGTCCTGGAGCCACCCGTGAGGCTGCGAGAACATTTATTTCCGGGCTCCTTTTCTGAGTTTGACAACAATTGAGCCTCTGGCAGCACCACAATGTATCTCTTTTCAAGTACGACTCTTGATGACATGGAGTCAAGGGACACTGAGAGAATCGTTGGTCAATTCCCATTGTGTTTCATCATGCAGATGGCCCTCAAGCTCTCTCCTTGGATGAAAACATCAAGTGGTGGTAGACTAACCAGGTCATCTTATGCCGGGCCTGAAGTAGTCGAACCTTAGTAATGGGTGCATAAATTAAAAAAATTGATTTAAAAATTTTAACATGCCACGGAAAGTAAAAGTGCAAAAGCCTTTGGGGAATCTACTGGAACTGCAATATCGTGGTTTTTTGAACAATGAAAGTATGTTGGGAAAAGTCATTCCCGATTATAGTTTGGCAAACGGGCATAAGGACGAGCAGGTGGATCTTAACTGAATAAAAATGTGATTTTAACACCGCGTTTCAATTTATGAAAATGTTTATTTTCATAAAAATTTTTTATTTTTCCCTAAATGTGGCTTGTGTTGCTGGTCGAAAATGTATCATTTGAAATATAGAAATTATATATTTTTGAGAATTTATTTATGTTTTAATGTTTACACTTCGTCCTATTCGAAAGTTTGTCGCTCGACGAGGCCCGAAGACAGTCGCTTCTTTCTTCACAACTCGCGGAGGTCTTGCTTTTATTCAATAAGAAAAATGACAGTTTCCAAACAAAGTTTGTATTTGATTTGAATTTAAGAAATTAACTCGAACTTGGGCGCAGTCTGGCTGTATTTGTACTAGCCCGAACTTTGAATTTCCAATACAATGAAAAAGTAAAAAAAAATTCTTTTGAGATTTTAATCCATGTATCAAAAAGTTGAATGTCCACCCATTCGTATGAATGCCCAATGCCTATCTGACAAGCTTTTATTTGACATTTAAACTGTTTTTGAAATAAAATGCAATATGCAAAAACCCGCTTTTTCAAATTTTAGACCAATTTCTTCTAATACCAAAGCAATTTTTTTATTGTTTTTTTTTTACTTTATGCAAATTAATTTTTTCCTTTAATTCTTTTTCACCAAGATCCAGCTTTAATTAGACAAATCAATTTATTTATGGCGCGTGAAAAAATTTGGAAATATTGCACATAAATACATCTGCAACATGAAACGCTAGTACTTATTTTCATATGAAAATTTTATCAATTAAAATATTTTTTTATTATAATCCGGCACGCGCCGTATACCTTTAATACCCAATGCAATCACAATTATTGATGCGTGGAAAAGAATGTTTAGCTGTGCAATTTGAAGTTTGGAATTTATAAAATGATATTTAATTTTTTGGTCATCCTAGCTGAATGGCTTTGTGCGTGACTAACAGGGTTAGGAACCTATTGAGGGTGTGTAACACCAAATTATAAAAAAATGATTTTTTCTTTAACGGTCACCTCTCGGCACCTGTCTACTATGAAAAATTTTACTATGAAAAAGCTGCTCATGAAAAACCAACTGCCATTTGGAAACGACATACAACAACAGATTTCTCTATTTATATTAGAATAGCATCAAAACGCAGGTCACAAACTGTAGAAGGTGCGCGGCCAAACGCCCAAAAAACGATGTACGCATTAAATTTATTTTTCTGATTTAAAATAATTGAATTCTCATGATCTTTTGTGTAGAGCCGCGAATGTCATTGTTATTAGGAAAAATATGTAGTACCCTTTCCCCCATATAACCCCATTTTTTTTTTTTTTTTTGTGATACCTGCATAATTTTTTCATATCCAATGTCGTTCTCATATACGCGCTCTTTGATGAATTTCCGATTGCAATTGCAGTAAAGTGTTGAAATGTGCACGAGTGACTGCAAAGAAAAAATATATACCGTTAGCGTCAAAATATAGTTTACAAATAAGTTTTGACTATTTTTTTTATACTTTGTAATTTTAACTATTTTTTTTTTTTTGTGAAAATCCATACTACAAAATGAAGAAGCAAAGTTTGGTACTTAGTACAAAATTTGTAAGAATTCGGCCAATTTTCATCAAAACTTTTTACTCAGAATTTTTAGAAACATTTTCGGTATGCAATTTTATAGATCATTGAATTTTGATCTAATAAAGTGCAAATTTCAGGTGGTTCAAAAATCGCGTTGATTTTTGATAATTCTTTCTGCTGACGGTGCTGGGTGTTTTCTTCCATATAAAAAAATGTGGAGCAGGCGTTAAATGGAGACAATGCGCCAAATCGTGTCCGAAAATAGTTCTCAAAAATCAATGCGATTTTTACTCTACTTCAAATTTGACTTTTTTAGTACAAAATTTAGTGATCTATAAAACTGAATTCTGATACTCAGAATTAAAAAAAAAAAAATTTTAAATTTTTAAAAAGAAAAATTTAGGAAAAGAATTGTTCTTTTTTAGAATTTAGAATTTAGAAAAAGAAATATTCATATTC
Organism: Anastrepha fraterculus; assembly: GCA_037575425.1. Taxonomy (NCBI): domain Eukaryota; kingdom Metazoa; phylum Arthropoda; class Insecta; order Diptera; family Tephritidae; genus Anastrepha; species Anastrepha fraterculus. The sequence goes on along the minus strand of JAYXIM010036092.1, from coordinate 9,298 downwards.
CATATAGGTAAAAAACCGATATTTAATGGTTAATGGTAGTAAAGGGTTAAGGTACGGGCCTTTAGCACTGCGATCATATTGATCTATTGTGCACCCTATGCTGTCTATTGACTCTTAAGTATGCTTATGAATTGTACCAGCTCCTTCTGAGGGAGTGATTGTAGGTCTTCATCTATAAGCATGAACTTGTTGAAAAACTGTTAAGTGTTTGTGGCAGGTGAAGTTCCCCGTGTGGGCGCCTGTGAGAATGCGAATGCTCTTTTTGTTTAACGTGAGGGCCATGTTAGCTCTTTTAGCATTGAAACTTAAGAACTTTTTGGAGTGTCTAAGGCCCTCTACGTTGTTCCAATGCTGATTTACTAGAGTTTTGGCCCAGTATTTAACGTTTTGTTTTAGGCTGTTTTTCTTAAATCCAAACATGGGACAAGGTCCGATGAAATTTACATCTACCCCTTTTTTGGCTTGAAAGTCTGCCTTTTCGTTGCCGTCATATCCCTCATGTCCCGGTACCCAAATAAATGAAACATTGTTTTTGGATGTCAGGTTATTGAGTGCTTTGTGGCATTCTAAGAGGGTTTTTGAGTCTTAGGTATAGCTATCTAAAGCTTTTAGAACGGATTGGCTGTCCGAGATTATTTTGATCTTTACTCTCTTGTGGTTTCTACGTTGCATGATGTTTGTTGCTTCCATTATTGCGTATAATTCCGCTTGGAAGATGGTGGTGTCCCTGGTGAGAGTGAATGATTTGTGGATTGTGGGCCCCACTACTCCTGCTCCTACACCATAAGGTGTTTTTGATCCATCAGTGTACCATTTTTGTGAATCATCATTCATCCATTTTGGGTTTGTTTTCCACTCGTTCCTCTCAGCAAAACCTAAACCATCATACGAATCTCGCTGTCGATTGATTAGTATTTTTCCAATAAGTGACAGAGGGCAGTATCATTTTTCTCTGATCTCATTAACGCCAAAATTGACTCCCCGGTCCTTCTAGAAAGAATACTGTTTAGTCTTCCATGCATAAATTTTCGCCGTTGCATGATTTTTCGCGTTGGCTTTAGTAAGTGCCAATGCGCCACTAGTTAGAACGTTGTCTGACCTTAATTATCTCTCAACCTTTGTGGATTTGGACCTTTCCAGGGGAAGAAAGTATTTAAAATACAACAAAAAAGCATAACATAACATAACATAACATAACATAACATAACATAACATAACATAACATAACATAACATAACATAACATAACATAACATAACATAACATAACATAACATAACATAACATAACATAACATAACATAACATAACATAACATAACATAACATAACATAATATAACATAACATAACATAACATAACATAACATAACATAACATAACATAACATGACATAACATAACATAACATAACATAACATAACATAACATAACATAACATAACATAACATAACATAACATAACATAACATAACATAACATAACATAACATAACATAACATAACAAAGTAACGCCGCATGAGCAAGATAATGACGCATTTTTTTGGTGCGTGCAGCCGGCTACATCGAATTATAAGACGTTATCACGTCAAAAATTATTTTTTATGTAAGAAATCAAAGTAATACCTAGTATATATTTGTTATTTTAGTTTCATAATTATTAACTTCGTTAAAACTCAATTGTAACTTGTATTTATTTTTAGCAATTTAATGGTTTCTTATGTTGATAATCTAATTTTTTCAACACGTTTTAATATTATATATTGTAAATTTGTATTTCAGGTCTGAATTTATATCCCAAATATCTGTTCTGAATTTTGTTAGACATTAATGAATAAATAAATAAATATTTTTATAAAAAAAATAATAACTGAAACTACGAAATAAATAAGTAAATAGTCAAATAAATGCAATATAATTCAAATTACAAAGTAAATAAATAAATAATCAAAACTTATAAATATATGGCATGCACTTTATTTTGGCGCCGACTGTATGTAAAAATGTATAAATACATGTAAATATGTTAGCTGTTACTAATTTTTTGTCTAGCCTTCATAGTTTGAAAAAAATACAAACAACTCCATAATGAATTCCATGTGAAAAATATTTGTAAATTTGTTTTTGCATTGCATTCTAATTTAAATGGAGCAAATTATTGAACAAAATTTGCGAAAATGCCGTTTAATTAAATTTTTAAATAAAGTAAGATGAAAAAAGAATTAACGCGGCCAACAAAAAAGTAACAATACCTTGAGTTTTTTCATTTCCATTGACAGGTCAAGAATCTTCTTGGTACCTAAAACATTGATGTCGATTGCATCTCTTAGCTTTTCGTTGAATTTTACCGAAGCCACAACATTGAATATTATCTGAAAATAGTAAATTAAATAACTATTATATAATAAAAACTGTATATAAATTTTGACAATAAAGGGTCTTGCAAGAGTGACTGCTAGATGTCAGTAGTTAATAATACCCAGACGGCATCTTTTCTTCGAGTCATCTTTGGCATTCGTCAAGTAGACTGATGCAGAATTTTACGTGATAGAACAACGGCTTAAAATTATTAAAACTTATTATGAAAATTGTCGATCTTTAACCCTTTCGACCCGAATGGTACACATGTGTACCACTTTAAGATTAAATGTCACAATAATAACCCAGTTCATTTCTTCTAGCTTATGCTATTCACCTGATCATCTCTACTCTTTTCTAAATACATACTGATAAGTTCCGTTAAGACCGTGAAGCTATCGGAAAAATCCTGGAAGACGAAGCTGATAATACCAGCGACTCAGAAGACTTCTCGAAGGGGAAGCTTCGACAATTTTCTTCCAAGTGATTGCGCTACATCGAAGCGAAGATTCAGTAGACGAGGAGAATAAGGATGCTGTCGAGAGATTCTTACCTAGTTGTGTCTTGAGCTCTAACAGCGGCAACGATGATACTGAAAGCGACATTGATGATGTCGCTTCGAGCCCCGGCGCATCGATAATAAATATTACTTGGAATACTACTGATGAAAATTTTGTACCAAAAAAAACTGTTTATGGACTTCGGAACTGTACAATATCAAAAAACATAACAAGATATTCAAGTATAGATCAGATACGACGCGAAAGAAGTATTGGTATTGAGTAATTGTCACTAACCTTCTGTGGCTAATGTTACAAAAACGTTGAAAACAGGAGAAAAAATTCTAGTGCAATGTCCAAGTCAAATAAAATTCTATAGGGAGATCATGGGAGGATTCGACTTGGCTGATCAGATATCTAGGCTTTATGAATACGATAGGAAATCGGATAAGTGGTGGAAGAAATTGTTTTACCGTCTGATAATGATGAAAGCAGTAAACGCTTGAGCTATTTATAACGACCTCAACCGGAAAAAGATAACATTCAAATCGTTTTTAGTTACTTTAGCTGAGGCATTGATCCAGGACGACTTACAAACTACAGCCGTACGTCGGTCAAAACCTGGACGAACACCACAAGTTGCCAAATGCAAGGCAATACACTTTCCTGTTGAAGCTGCTACTCGACGCCTTTGTACCAATTGCAGTTCTCAAAAAATTCAGAATCGCACTAAGACGATATGTAAAGAGTGCCAAGTACCGCTTTGCAAAACGTGCTTCGCACCTTACCGTACGTGAATTTTATGTATAAAGATATTTTTCACTAAAATTTTCTTGAATAATATAACAATTACAAAAAAATATAAATAGAAAAAAAAAATTATATATAAAATAAAATATAAATTTTTTTGTATATTATTTCTTATTTCTAAAGATCGTTTTACAGGACAGCTGGTACTTATTTGTACCACACAAAATCCCGAGTGGTACAACGGTTCACCATCACCCACCGCGCCACCCTGTTATTGCATCTCAGATTTTTAATAATTTTTAAATGATATATCACCTAATTAACCAACTTCGATAAACAATTTTATACCAGGATTGCTGTGCGAATGTCGGGTCGAAAGGGTCAAGAGAAACATATCGCAAAATCCCTGATTTTTCAATTCAGTTCAAGAAACTGGTTCTGCCGATTATAGAAAAGGGACTGGCAAACTAGAAAATGGATGCTTAGTTGAGAACATTTCTGCTGTAGCGCAAAGTGTTGCTGAGCAATCTGCAACATCGATATCTCGACTTTCTCAACAATAAGGCATTCATGAATCAACTAAATGGCGTAATTTTTCACATACATATAATTCCTATGAGCCGTATTTTGAATATTAAAAAAAAATTTAGCTCAAAATTTTAGTAAATCTGAGTATGGTTCGGACCCTGGATTTGACCCCCTCTTACATATATATGAGGAGGGTTCAATAAGTTCCCGTGTTACAAATGAAGACACCATTTAAAAAAAAAATATTTTTCAATATAGTCCCGTTTTAGAAAGATACACTTCTCCCAATGCTCCGGCTATTTTTTTAACTCCTCCAAAAATAGAATTTTTCGAAATGCGCCTCTTCCACGGCGATGACTTCCACTTTTGAACTAAATTTTTTCCACGCGAGCCATTTCTTTATGTTAAGGAATAAGAAAAAAGTCCCGGGGAGTCAGATCGAGTGAGTACGGGGTGTGCGGCAGCAGTTCATAACACAATTCATGCAATTTGACGGTGAGAACTCCGGATGCATGTGGGCGTGTGGCGAAACAGCACCTTCCCTTTCGCCAAATGCGGACTAGTCTCCTTCAATTTTTTGTGAAAGCGGTCCTATAGCTTAATATAGTATTGTCCAGTGATCGTTCTTCCTTCTTCTAAGCAATCCATGGGGATGACGCCGTTGGCATCCCCTAAAATCGTCGCCTTGTCCTTCCCGACCGATGGGACGGTCTTCACCTTCTTTGGAGTAGATTCACCAAGAGAATTTCTTCGTTTTAATTGTCGCTTAGTTTCTGGTGCGTAGTGATGAGTCCAGGTTCCATCAACGGTGACAACTCGACGCAAAAACTCTTTCGGATCTCACTTAAATTCGTCCAAACACTGTTTCGAGTAGCCGCTTCCGCTTGTTCTTCACCGTGAGCATTCGCGGCACCCATCGGGCCGACAATTTTTGTATCGCCAACTTATCATGTAAAATATTAATTACCATTCAACTCGACAGCGTCTTGCATTGTCAAGTCTTGGATTTTTTGATAGTAACCACGTCTGCCGGGCGTCCTGGTCGCTCCCCATCAAAAACGCATGTTCGCCCACGTTTAAGTTCGTTGAACCAAATTTGTTTTGTCTGAAATTTGTTTTTCCATCGTTTGATAGATGGCAGCATACGACGCTAACACCAACTTCCCCCAATAACGCCCTCTATCATTAAACTCGGGTGCTTTTTGAACCGCCCTCGTATACAGTATCAGGAAATAAAAATTACATTAGAAAAGAAGAAGGTAAGTGAGGATTTAATTTTTTTAAATTATTTCCTTTAAATTTAGCCTTTACGTCGAATACGCTCTTGGAATTTGGTCACTACTCTATGCTACTCACTGGCAAGCTGAAGTGATGCCGGGATGGCATTAACCTCGCGATGGCATTAACGATATTTCAGTTTAGTGCTGAGATGATCACTGGGTTTGTTTCATAGGTTCTACTTTTGAGGTATCCCCACAAAAAAGAGTCCATTGGGCGACGATGAGATCGTGCGATCTGGGTGGTTAGAATTGTACCCGACTGAGCTGATTGTACCCGCTTTATTTGGCCTTATAATGGGCTCGGGTCACATAGTTAGAACGCTCCAAGGAATTACTGTTGGTCAATTCATCAGCCATTTCGTTGAAGTAATCACCGCAGTGTCGCATCCCTGTAACGGAGTGTCGCAGCCTCAACTTACATTTTTGGGTTATTTTTTAAGAGGTACGAGAGATTTTTAAGGTCTTTAGGGAAGGCTGGCTATCACTACAGACTTTTATTTTATCTGCAAGATGACATAGTTGTATTTTCGAAATACGGAATACTGCCACAAATTACAAAAAACAGATGTGGCTTTTTATTAAAATCCAGCAATCATTTATTTTGTTTATTCACTTTATCTGCTATCGTGTCAATTGACCACCTTAGCTTAGGTGGGGATGGGACCAATCCTGCAATTCATAAGAGCCACAAAATTGGTCCACAAAAAATAAGGTTCCCGTATCGCGCAGTGGTACCACAAGGGACCTGTAAGATCCAAGTGAGTTAGTCATACAGACCGACTACCACCATAACCTAACCTAACTTAGCGTGTCACCTTCGGATACCTCACAGTTCGGATATGAACCACAGTTTGAGAAACGCTGTGCTAGGACGTTGTGGTCACTTGTGCGAAAGGCATATTGATTGTAATTTTTTAGTGATCTGTATTGTTTTTGTATAAAAAATTAAAATGATGCACAGAAAGAATGTCCCAAGCCAAGGCGAATCTTCTCGCGGTATTATTATTTCATTAGTTGATTGGTGTCTGTTTTTCAAAGTGAGAGTATCTGTATTTTTGTTTTCCTATGTTTTAGTGTGAACTCAACATCAACTTATATAAATTCTAAACTATCAGCAGATAAAGATTCGGCGATAGCTATTAACGACAGAATCCAAGCTGCAAATAACGCCTACTACGTTAACATAAAACTATTTAAATCAAAAGATTTGTCCAGAGCACAGAAAATAAGAATGTACAAAGTACTGATACGACCCGTCCTTACATATGGTGCAGAAATATGGACGCTGAAAACAAATGATATTCATCAGCTGATGTGCTTCGAAAGACGTATCATAAGGAAAATATATGGACCGGTTGCAACAATAGATGGCAGCTACCGCATTCGCTACAATAATGAAATCGAAGAAATCGTTCAAGGACAAAATATAATACGTTTTATCAAAGCCCAACGAATTAGATGGATTGGGCAAGTACTGCGCATGCCGAAAGAGCGAAATGCTAGGAAAGCTTTTATTTTAACACCAATTGGAGGAAGAAAAAGAGGACGCCCACGAAAGCGATGGTTAGATGACGTCGAATCAGATCTTAAGCAAATGAACGTACACAACTGGAGAGATGTAGCCATGGATAGAATAAAGTGGAGAAAAATTGTTGATGAAGCTATGGTCCACCACGGACTGTGAGGCTAAGAAGAAGAAGAATAAATTCTAAACGAAAACCTGTTAAGGTGCTTAGAATTCATTACATAAAAATGTTTAATCTCAGCAAACTCTATAAAATTATTGTAATGCACAATCTCTTTAGCAAAGGCTGTGGGAATTCCTGATTCCCAAACGATCTAATAGCGACTTACCTCCACTTCCTCGCATAAAATTTCACGGTCTTCTGGGGAAATGCCCAGGTCAATGGTGCTGTAGTCCACACGCATTGCATGCACCTTTCGGAATAACCCAGGCTGCTCGGCACGTACAGAATCGAAGATCTGTAAAAAAATAAAACAAACCAACGAGATCAGACACAAATGTACGAAAATGTTGCAACATACGAGTATATCGCACACAAATTAAATAAAAAAAGGAAAAGAGTTACGCACTCAGTGATTTTTTTTTTTTGCAATTTTGTAAAAGATTTGTAGGAGATGGAACTTTTGAGGGATTCCTGATTTTTGATTTGTAATCTCATTTCCAACAAACTTCTATGACTTGTCGCGCTAGACCAATTAATCTCTTTTTATAGTGGAAATAGTATCTCCATAAATTAAAAATTCCGACCGATAGCCTGTCCTCGCCTTCTTTGGAGCAGATTCACGGGGAGGAATCGATTGTTTTGATTGTTGCTTAGTTTCTGGTGTGTAATTATAAATCCCGGTTTCATCAACGGTGACAACTCGACTCAAAAATTCCTTCGGATCTTGCTTAAATTGCTTCAAACACTGCTTCATGTGAAATATTATTTGCCATTCCGGTCGACACATCTATTTTTTCAAGAGAAAGCTAAATATTTATAAGTACAAAAAAAGGAGTGTTTGAACGTAAATCCAAGATAAGCACATCTTTTTTAGATTTTCTACTAGAAAAACTAGATTTTCGATTACTTTTGAGAGGCACTGTATATATATTATTTCTTAAATTGAGTTTCCACACCAAAAGATGGTAAATTGTCAAAATTTTTATTTCCCCATTTTTCAATATATAAAAAATGACACCTCAAATACATCTAAATCTTAGCCCAACGAGAGCAGGGCAGCTGAGTAGAAAGAGCTGAGATGATTCCACCTCGACCTCCTGACAACTTCTGCAGAAAAGACTTGAAACAATCCAATGGACATCTAACCGCATGGGCATCTAACGTTCAGCGTCCGGTAAGGATACCTACCCAATTCGAGAGCTGCAGCTACCTATGTTAACTTTGGAAATTCCCTCGAGCGCCTCCGATCTACCCGTGGTCAGAAGGATCTCGCGACTTTGTACGTTTGCGCACTCACTAGGCCAGCGCTCGATGAATTGTTGCGAGTACCATATTTTCAGGAGTATACCACACGTTCTCAAGAGTCCCCCGTCCAGCCGGCTCACCAGCTCAGAAGTTTCCCTCTATTCGAATACCATCGCGAGAGAAGTCAGGCAATTTCTGACTAATTTCGAACGCACAAATAACCTGCCCAAGGCTCTAGTTGCCGCTTGGCTCCCGGAGTAGATATTAACGTTATTTACAGTAATTACAGAAGTAAGCAACCAATCCACTGCTTCCTTAATTGCGCCTACCACCGCTTGGAAAACACTACAGGGGTCCGGAAGCCTAAATTTGAGCTTGGTGGGCAGAATACTCATCCAACAACTCTTCCGGCCAACTTCGAGCAATCCGTAAACCTGTTTGTCATGCCCATTTCTCCCTTGAGAAAATATGAATGGCAAAAGTACCGCTTGGACCCAGCGAGTGTCACAATAATCCAACACCATGTAGGTGAACTCAAAGTTTTGAAGAAATCTAGCTTATGGCTCGAACACCTCAATTTTTTTGCGGCGGGTGGAGGGGCAGTTTTCCCTGCGACATTTAAGGCTACCACATTCTGCATAGCTTTAAGCGCTATAGTTGGCGTGGTCCGTAGCGCCCCACTGGTTTCAATGAGGGCAGACTTTTGGACTCTCTCCAGCTTCTTATCAGATGTCGCCCTTTCCAAAGAAAAATACTCTGTTTAACAAAATTGGCTTTATAACTGTGTAATGTAGCCAAGATGTAGCTTTAGGCGAGAAGTCCATCTATTGTCGATAGCGCTCCTACATCCATATAAGGCGACTGTTGCCTTTCTTCCCTGATTCCGTTCTCAATATTGTGTTTTCACGTTAGCCCTCGTCACCCTGTCAGATAGCCCGCTATTGAGGGTAGGTAGG